>SNQJ01S0245686.1:12607-25786 GCA_010110895.2 Picea sitchensis | reverse complement strand
GGAGGGCCATGGAAAGTGCACTATGAGATCCTATGTAAGCGTCTATGTGAGAGAAACACAAAAGGAGGTCTCATGGGTAGGCATTGCAAGGGAATCTCAAGGAAGGAGGCTACAATAGGTCATTTGCAATAGTGTGTTGAGCCTTGTCAAGTTTCGAAGGAACCTATGCCAAAGATGTGGCATGAATTGACTTAGCACAAGCATAGCACAAGCATAGCACAAGCAAATAAGACATTAGTTAATTACCATCAATGATCCCAACTATTTGACGTATCGCTAAGTATTAGTGTAAAAGGTCTAATTACTATTCCTATTTCCAAGATAGAGCGCTATCATGTAATGCACAAAATAATAGTTGTAAAACTATGACATATGACCACACAATCTCATAGAAAAGATCAAATATGCACAAAAAGTCTACAGAGGGTGCTTGCATTAACTACAAGGGACAAGCATTTCCCATTAACTATAGAGGGCAGTCCTAACACAACTAAAATAGCCATTAACACAAATCAAATTTATGAGTTTAAAAATCTGATGATCCCTATAAACTGATCAAAGGAACAAGTTTTTAAAGTAAAGAATCCTACAACGTGGCTATGGTGGTAATATGTTAAGAAATCTACAACATGGTTATAGTAGCAATATAGTATTTAGAATATGTTTGGTTGTAATTTTCCATTACTAGAATATATTTAAAGCTTTAAAATGTAATATATGGCTTTATTATTATACTTACTAAATGGAAATTATATTGTAAAGCTTTAAAATGTAATACATGGCTTTGTTATTATACTTACTAAATGGAAAAATGTAGTGTAATTACTTTGAAGTCAAATAATTTTTAATTTAAATTGGTTTGTGTTGTGTTGTAGGCAAAAATTTTTTAAAGATGTATAAAAAATAAATAATATCATTTTAATTAAAATTAATTGTGTATTATTATTTTTAAATTTTATGATTAGGGTCAATATTTGTAGTAAGATTATTTTAAAATTAATTATCATATTTAAAATTAATTAAAAAAACTTTTTTTTTTTTTTTTTTTTTTTTTTTTTTTTTTATTAAATATTTATTTAATAATTATTATTTTTTTTTTTTTTTTTTTTTTTTTTTTTTTTTTTTATAAATTTTATTTTTATTTTTATGTCATGTACTCTGGGAGTGGTAAGTGTAGCGAAGCTCATTTTGGGAGGCGCTTTGAAAGAGAATTCTTATTCACTTGTCGTGGAGTTTAATTGATTGTTGTGAAATACCATACAATCATGCAAGTCGGAATTCAAGTAAGTAAGCTTTAATTTTATTTAAACTAATGTCGATTATCTACTTTCAGGTATATTTAATTGCATAGAAGCCTTAATTTATTTCCATGGTGTGGACTATTTTGCTTCTTGCCTTTTTAGTGTTTCTCGTTTATAGACCACTAAATTGTCAAAGAATGAATTTTATGTTTATTTTTATATTTGTTTGTAATAGGAATTTACCATATCTATCTCCAAAGTACCATATCTGTTTTACCATATTCTTGATTAAACTCCATCTGTGATGTGAAGTTATTGGTTCGAAACACTCAACCTTATGTGCCATGTGAAGTCAAGTTGACACCATGATATCAGGAGGAGTATAGGTACCTAACTAATTGTTGTTTCCGATTGACCAAAAGGCAAATAAAAGAAAAATAATTTGTCCAAAAGGAAACTAACATTAAGTGTTATGTTTGACATTTAAAAGTAAATATGAACCACACATCATCTACCTATTCCCATGATGCCTAAATATGATTTTTTGAGTATTTTAACTATTTTAATCTAAGGTAAATATCTTGGATAATCCATAATCCCTTATATACTTATACTTTATTATTTTCTCCCGTCTTAAAAATTTGAGCACTACATGGTGATAAAAGGAAGTTTTTTTTTTTCTGATTGGAAGATTAGCTGGAAATATCAGTCACTACACATGGTGGTTTGGTATGGGGTAGTAAAGCCAGCAGCCCAAAGGGACAGGTTTGAACTAGAAGTGACCTCTCCCAAACTAGAAGGTGTGCATGCGTCTTATTTAATTATTGCTATCCATGGGGGATAAGGGGAAGGTTGAGTACCTTAAAAAGGTGCGTTAATCGATAGCCATGAAGGGTTTATGTGATAAAGGGAAACTCTGGATTGGCGTGACTCTTTGATCTCCTTAATTCCTTTAGTAGACACGTGAGGCAGCCTTAACTCCTAACCTTGTGATTCTTGGTCAGTTCTAAAAAGAATATAGTATAAGTGTTTGTGTAATGTTCCCTTGGAATATTATCATCATCACTTTTCTCAGATTTAATATGGTGGTTTCCGCTGGTTATTATTTCACCACGGGGATTTTTTTTATTTTTTAATAATTTCAATCCCTAAATCACCCGACAAAAATACTATGATGTTATAAAAAGTTATGTGGCTTAGAAATCGACGATGACTCGCGGTTAACATTGCTCCGTGCAGAATCAAAAACATTGCTCCGTCCAGGATTGGAAAATAAAAAAATAATTATTGCTTCGTGAAGGATGGGAAAAGAGAAAAGAATAATCTGAACATTATTGACAATGTTATTACAGGGAAAAACAATCATTACAAAATTTGGTCTGAGGTATGTAAAGGCTTAATAGTAATAATAAAACATTAATATTACTATAATCCCAAATCCATTTGTTTCCACTCAAATCGGAACATTCAAATGGTTTGATGAAAACCCGAATCGAGAACAATGAAATGCGAGCGGGTCGATTTAAATAATGGGAGGTAGCGTGAGTGAAAATATAACAATAAAAATTTTACTATTTATTGGTAGAAAAATATATATTTCCCCATAATCAATATATTAACTTACGCAATAATATATTAATGCTTTGCGAGAATTAAACTTTGAAGGTTAGATGAACATTTTTAATGTTCTTACCAAACACCCTTACTTTACAACCTCTCTTGTCCCTAGTCACTTCATGATTATGTGGAGCGAACTTAATTTTCGCCTTAAAACTATTCGGTTACCACTTGCATATAAAAAAATAATTGACTTGACTTGTGTTGGGATAGTGATTTCAAAGCAATGCCTTGAAAAGTATAATATACCATAAGGATAATCTTATATCTACTTATTTTATAAACATTAAGTAGTTAAGATAACTAAGAAGAGTTCTCTTTCAAAGCTGCTTTTCAAGATAGATGAGCTTCGCTACACTTACTACTCATGTAGCACATGACATAAAATTAGAAGGTAGGTTTATCGTACTATTATAGTTAAATAACCATAAAATTAACGTTATACTTATCCATTATCAGGTTTATCAAAGTTTGAGAGGAGATTTGATTGTAGTGCACTAATATTATGTGAGATTATCCTGTATGATTGGAGATATTAGTATCTATATGGCTTTTTATATCCTCATTCAACAAAATTTTAGTGTTTTACAGGAAGAGATTTGATTGAATTGCACTAATGTGTAGAGATTAACTTGTAAAATCAGCAAACTTATAAAAATATATTAAATACATTTTTAATATATTGGGACAAATTACCATAGTGGTTAGATTGAGGAGAGAATGGTGACCCTATGCACAGAATTGCCATTTCCACGTCTTGAGGGAGGGTTGAAGCTAGAAAATGGGGGATGCGATTAGCGGACTAAAAAAAGGACCTCTAGGTAAGGTGGCCAACTTGAATAATTTTCTTCATACTCTTCTTGCAAGTCCTATAGGAAGAGTAAAATACCGATGTGAAACTTCATCTGTGAAGGTTTCAAAGTTTTATAAAGGCGACCAAAAACACAACCCGTTTGAGGCACAACGTGAACAATTGCTGAGATGCTCAGGGGTAATAGAAATTACATAGTAGTATTATTAGGGGGAACCATAGATATTTTGAAATAAACAAATTAATTGTAAAAGTTGTTAATGAGAAAAAAAAAAATTGTTTTAATTATTTTAAACTAGTGATTTATGATTCAAAATGGCATTATCTCATAAATAACATAAATAAGTGGATACAAATCCTTCCTTTTTAAATAGAGTTTGAATTGATTTATTTCTTTAATTTTTTTGCAAAGTTCACATTCTGTAAACTCTAATTTATATCTTCATTTTTTTTATAAATAAAACATTAACTTGCCTGAATTTTAGGAGAACCTAAATAATATAAAACATTAACATAATTTTAGGGAGACTAACTATAACTATTATACTTATTCATTATTATACTTATTCACATGTGAATATATTTAAAACTACTTCTTCACCTTTAAAATTGATTTTTGTTGTTTGTTTCGATCCATACTTGTTTTTAGTTGAAAACGTTTCATAATCGTGATGCATATTTCATAATTCAGAGCAGAGACAAATTGTATCCTTAGTTAGACCGATTATGTATCCCCTAAGATAAAGAAGGGGTGTATTGTGAAATGGAGGCACATATTTATTGACCATGTATGGTCAATAAGTGTGTTTTGTACTTGGTTTATCTTATCCAAAAGAAATCTAAGATTGTAATTGCACATGTAGTTTTCAATTCTTTTGTTTTGGCATTATTTTTGTAACATGTCAATATTGAAGTCCCTAGAATGATAATGGTTTCCTTCAAATGTAAATGTTGTAATGCATTTAAAAAAACATTCATTATGTTAGAAATGTTGCATGTGGGCGTTCTGATTCCATTGCAATTTACAATCCATGGAAAATTACTCTTTCTAGCACCATCTCAACATTTTTTCTGGTCATATGATCCAAAATTGTTACATATTTTTTCACCAATATCATCACCCCATATGTAATGTAACTTGATATACAATTGTGATTTGGAAATTGTTTGTTTTACATACATGAAATACCATGTATGTTTTACAAACCGAGTCTCCAGTTACATTTAATGTGTAAGATCATTGAGTATATCATTCATATATGTGCATTTAATTTATTAGTGTTGGAAATTGGGAAATACGTTACAAATAACTGTTTGTGGATTGGTAATCATGGCCCGATTCCATTTTTCACTAGTCCGAAGGCATTGCATATCGGTATCAACTTTATGTTTGAATTTGAGCTATCTTGTAGGTAGCTTAGAAAATACAAGGAATCTATGTTTCTAACACAAGACAAAGCTATGTATACAAGTCCATGTATTAGAGTATTGAGGGGTCTAAGGAAACACTATAAAAGTGTATACTTAATAGTCATGGATTATGGAGTACACATACAAAGTTAGATTGACATTTTTTGAATATTTTGACATCTTTTTAGATGTTGATATTGGACGATATTACTTAATATAGGTATTCATTCCATAAAAGTATTTGAATTATATAAATAAGCTAACTTGTTGGCTTGTCGATGGCCAATATGCGGGTCATGGAAATTAATCCATAGGACATCAACTTTTTTTGTTTTGGTATAAGCTTTGGGTATTCCATCTGCACCATTCACAAAACCATCCTATGAATCATAGTTGCGAGGGCATATATTTCAGCAGCATATCCCAATTTGGGACCAAAGTACGCAAGAAAAGTTATTTATATGTTGATGACATGGTACATTTCCTTGGTTTTCTTCTTCAAGATCAATTGAATTGATGATGAAATATCATTCTGCGAGGCATGAGCGATATAATATACTTGTTATGTGTTGCAACATATTTGTTTTTGTATAGAATAGGTAAAGAGAAGGTTAGATTCGGTCCAGGCTGGAGTCACATACAACTTGATTGATATATGTTAAAGTCATCCACATGTTTTGTTGTTTATGCGCATTCTATTGTAATTTCTGATAAATTTTCATTTTAATGCGGTGCATTTTAGTATGTAATTCAAATAATTTTATATTGTCTTTCCAAAAATCATGTGTCATTGTTTGCATGTTGACCATGGGTTGTTCAAACATCAAAGAATCTTGTATGGAACAACGTGTCTAAGTAGAATCCCCACATAATACCATATCAAGGTTTCCAAAGTATTTGGTTTGGACATATTTTATTTTTCTCGGTCGATTGTGATAGGAATATAAGAAGCGACTTTCAATCAAGGATACCTCATCTATAAAGACAAGTTGCAGTTAAGTCACTTAAAGCTTAGACAAATTATCTAACATTTCTTTGGTGAGTGGAAGAAAATGCGATGACTTGTTAAAAGGCATCAATAATGCAGAATGGATTGTTGTTCCACATGAATTGTAATACAGCGTTTCTTGTATATACAGAGTATCCAGTCTCTTTTGGTTTCCGCAGGGCCAGCAAACTATTTGAATCATACATTCATATAAGCTTTTTGAATAGTGCTTTTGATGTGAATGTATTCCACAATTCTTGCGATCTGGTATCTTTTCATTGAAGTGACTTATAAAGTATTGTGTTAAATGAGCATAAATTAAGTGCACCATTATAGAAGGGAAAAAGTAAAAATTAAGATACATAAGCATCATGTCGAACCACGAAAACTTGATACTTGAAGTTCTTCCACAGTGGACTACATCCTACAGGTTCCTTCTCTCAAATGGGTAGGTTCTTTTATTCTTCGATTAAGATTTGGCAAATACATGAATATACCTGATTATGAAATTAAACTCTGATAATGCAGGTCGACAAACATTGCCACTAGATTCGTGGCATCAAATTTCCAAAAAATGTCTGTCTCCATGCTCTGATCCAATTCTGGGACTCATAGGCCCAGAAAATATTGTTGGTTGTGGGCTGATTATCTTCCCTAATTGAGGTCTTTGTTTGGAGTCCTGTATTTATACCCCAGCAGAGACTTTACGCCCAGAATAATGTACACTCATCCACTTGGGGGAGTGTAGAGGGGATTACCCCCCCTACAGGGTCTGGGGGAAAGCAGACCCCTGAAGGAAAAATTTCCTAAATCTATATCGTAATTTCTTTGTAAATCTGGACCATTCGATATAAGGTGTGAATCTAGCAGTAGAATTTATGTTAGGGTTTCCCTAGAAACCCTCTTATGAGGAGAAATGTATTCGCGATTAAATTGCGATGAGTGAATATTGTATTGATACGAGATGGGAGGCTGTAGAAAGAAAGAAGAAGAGGAAGTTACCTTGGGTTTGTTGTAGGTTGTATCCCCTTGATTATTGGATATGTAAAGGAAGGACACGGAAATTTCTTTGGTGGGCGTAGCCCACAGTGGGTGAATACGTATATCTGTGTTTCTATGGTATTGTATATCTTACGTATTTTATTTCCGCATTTGTTTTGTTTGATTGCTCCACGGTCCTGTTTTCCAACAACTAGTATCAGAGGGAAAGGTAAATCACAGGAAAGGGTTCACAGTTCAGTGGGAACAATATTAGGAACATGAAGTTTAGAATTCGATAAATTTAATAGCCAAAACTACCATTTATGGAAATTTTAAAATGGAAGATTATTTATATCAAAAGGATCTATTCCTACCATTGGGTGGAATATAACAGAAGAAATAGCAGCTATAAGAAGAATGAAGAATGGGATATTCTTAATAAAAAGGAGCTCTAGGAGCAATTACAACTAAGCACAGAACTGTCGTGGCTTTCAATATTCGAAGGAAGAAGCGAGAAGGGTTTGATGGATGCATTTGCCAAATTTTATGAAAAACCCTAGATCTAATAAAGGGTATTTCTAATGAAAGTTATTTAATAACAGAGATGTCGGAAGGTGGGTTTGTTGTAGATCATTTAAAAGAATTCAATAGCTATTTTTACTAATCAACTAAGTTATGTAAAAGTGGTCTTTGATGATAAGTGAGGTCAAGGCTCTCTTCTAATCTTATTACTCATTACGAGCTAAACGACTTGGTCATGGATGTAAGTAACTTCATCTCTGGTTCAAATACTTCAAATTTTATGATGTTGTTGGTGGTATCAATTGAAATCATGATAGAAAAGCTTATGAGACAATAATTATTAAAACGAACATGGAGAGCAGGAAGACAAGGATGAAATGCAAGGCTCAAGGAACCACGAGGAATTCTAAAGAATGGGATCCAAATCCAGGACTTGGAAGAGATAGAGTGATAGAATTGTGGGAAGAAAGAACAACTGAAGAAAGACTGCAGAACTCCAAAGAAACAAAGGATGGACAACAAGAGAAGGAAATCGGAAAATGTAAGAGGTGATGTGTTTTAGGACAGGAACATTCTTTCTTTGGAATGTATTTTTAGGTCTTAGATTGGTAGATTGGGGGCACATTTCATACCACACCCATAGGAACATTTCTAGATTATGTTCAAGGTGATTTTTACCTTTCCCATTCCATCAATTTTTCATGGTGCATCATCGGCTTTGAAAAATTGTTGGAATGGGAAGATAAAAATAAAACAATGATGAAACCAATGGTTGTTGAAAGTAAGACATGTTGGATCTAAGGAAAAATCTATTTCAACAGGGCAGTTGGAAGGTGAAGGTTGCATATCCATATTTATGGGCCAGGCGATGGAAGGTCATCAAAGGATCATTGGTGATAGAAAAATGAGAGAGGTAATTGGAATTTTATTTGTATTTGTAATAAGTAGAATTAAGATCTTATCTCTTTAAACTACTCTGAGTGGATACAACTTCTTTGGCATCTATGGAAGCTTGGACACATGGGTGAGAGGGGATCTGAGATACTTCACAAAAGAAATTTGTTTGCATATCTTAAAAAAATTGATTTATATTTCATAATAAAACAACTTTTTATTTTAATTAAAAAAAAAAAAAAAAAAAAAAGGAGTGAAAGGTTAGAGCTTGTGCATGCAGTGTATGGGGATAACGTCAATTATCATCTCTTGGTGGCTCGTTATTATGTTACTTTTATTGATGATGCAACTAGAAAAACTTGGGTTTATTGCATTGAAAAATCGATGTTTTTGATACTTTTAAGAAATGGAAAGATTTGGTTGAGAATGGGAAAGGAAAAAAATGTTGAAGTCTCTTAGATTAGATAATGGAGGTGAATATGCATAAGAGTTTGGCAATTACTGTTCATACCTTAGGATTCATAGAGAAGATAGTTCCAAGAACAACACAAGAAATGGTGTGTGAGAAAGGATGAGCAGGACAATCATGGGTTTGCATGGAGTATGAGATTTCATGTTAGTTTGTCCTGGAGTTAAATTTAGATGTTATATATATTGATATTTACTTAATAAATAGGGGACCTTAAAGTTCTTTAAGTTGGTAGAATTCTAGAGGAGGCATGGATAGAAAAAAGGTAAACTAACTATTATTTTTTAAAGACTTTTGGTTGTGAAGCATTTGTCCATATTGATAAAGAAAATAAAGACAAAGCAGAGGCAAAATTCCATAAGTGTAACTTTGTGGATCCCCGGTGTTAATGATTTTGGTTACTCGCTTATGGAGTTATGAAAATAACAAATCATTGGGAGTAGAGATGTCATATTCAATGAGAAGGTCATGTACAAGATGAGTTGCAGGGAAAGAAAAAAAGAAAAACAGGGAATATCAGGGTGCTATAGAGATCAGGAAAATAAACTCAAAAGGGAACCAAAAATCAAAATTTATTAATGGGAGGAACATGTACTAAAACTATTGCAAAGTGTGGATTAGAATATCTACCGGATTAATTATATATGAATGATACTCTCCTTCATTGTATTGTTTGTATTAGTGATTTTGGTGAAGCCAAGGAATGTTATGAAGAGGCAATGCGAGGGTTGACACAAAAACAAGTGGGAATTGAGCATGAAAGGAGGAAATGGACCCTTGGTAAATATGAGACTTGGATTTGGATTCCGATTCTGCTTGGGGAAAGAAAGAATTGTAGAATAATTGGGTTTACAAGTTGAAGGAAAGAAGATGGAGGAGAAAAGTGATACAAGGTTAGACTTTTTGTAAAGGGTCTTTCACAAAGAAAATTATAGATTTTGATGAAATAGCACTCTCTTGTTGTTAAAAATGAGCTTAATTAGGATTATTTTGAGTCAAATGGGTAGAAGATTTGCGTCTTGAACGGTTAGATGTAAAACAACTTTTCTCCATGGGGATTTGGAGGAAGAGATTTATATCAGCTGACCACAAGGGTATGAGGTCAAAGGGAGGAGGAGAATTTGGTATGTAGGTTGAAGAAGAGCTTGCATAGCCTAAAGAAGCTCAAAAGAAAATGGTATTTGAAGTTTGTGAGGTTTATGATAGAACAAGTTTATAGTAGATGTCATTTTGATCACATTGTGTTTTATTTTAAAAGGCTATAAAAATGGAAGCTATATTATCTCTTGCTATTGTATGTAGATATGCTTATTCTGAGGAGTCATGTACGGGATATAAATGTGCTCAAGAATAAATTATCTAATTCATTTTGTGATGAAGGATTTAGATTATTTACAAAATACTTGAGCAGAGAGTAACAAGAGATAGGGAAAATTGCAATTTGACATTGTCTCTGGTGAGTACATAGAGAAGGTGTTGGAGAGGTTCAAATGAAAGAATGCAAAACTGGATTTAGTACACCTTTGGCCAACCACATTTCAAATTGATTGAAGAAATGTATTAGAGACAGGGAGGAGATAAAAATACATGTCGAGGTCCCTTATTCATCATGGGTTGGCAACTTGATGTATCTACGATGGTTTACCTGAGACGGATATTGCATGTAGTGGGAGGTATATAGACAATCAATTAAAGAACATTGGGAAGCTTGGTAAATTGGATTCAATTATTTAGGAGAATGCACTACTCATGCATTATATTTTGGAGGATCAGACACTTTTCCACGAGGAATGTGTTGATTCATATATGGTGGTGATAAAGATAGCGGGAGGAGCACCATGGGGCATGTTTTACTATAGGTGGAATAACATTAAGTTGGATTTCAAAGCTGTAAAGGTTGTTGCACTTTCAACAACTTGAGGGAAGCGAGGAGTATATTTAACACTTTACAGAGGGATAGTAAAGAAATGATTTGGTTACAGGAGTTTATGGAGGGGTGGGAAAGCAAAGAGACAAAAGGTTATGCTGTGACAATAGTGAGAGTGCCATTCTTCTTGAAAATAAATCAACCTTCCATTCAAAAAATAAGTGCAATTGAGTACTAATTCCTTTGATATGTCTTGGAAGATGTACATTTGAATTTGGAAAAGGAATGCACTAGCCAAAATCCTGCAGAAAAGTTAACAAAGGGAGTAACCAAGGAGAGCAGGTTCTTACTCCAGTTCCAGTTGAATCTCAACATGAATATGAAGATGAAATTTTCCAGGTCCAAGAATGTTCCTTAGTCCAATAGATACAACAACGATGGGTTTATTGAGATTAGTCTCAAAGTGGGATATTGTTGGTTGTGGAACTGAATTATCTTCATCTAATTCAGGGTCTTTGTTTTCAGTGTTTCCTTACCCCATGGAGAATTTACACCCCAGAGGTATGTACACTCATCCACGCGGAGGAGTGCAGAGGTTACCCCTACAGAATCAGGGGCAACGTCCCAGAGGAAAAATTTCCTTGTAAAGTATATTGTAATTTAATTATAAATATGGACCATTCATTATAAGGTTGTAGATCTAACAGTAGAAGGTATCATCTCTTGGTGGCTCTCGTTATTATGTTACTTTTATTGATGATGCAACTAGAAAAACTTGGGTTTATTGCATTCGAAAAAAATCTGATGTTTTTGATACTTTTAAGAAATGGAAAGATTTGGTTGAGAATGGGACAGGAAAAAATTTGAAGTGTCTTAGATTAGATCCGGGGGCAGCGTCCCCGGAAGGAAAATTTTCCTTGTAAAAGTATATTGTAATTTCATTGTAAATCTGGACCATTCATTATAAGGTCGCAGATCTAACAGTAGAAGTTATGTTAGCGTTTTTTTCCCTAGAAGGCAACCCTCTCTTATGAGGGAAATGTGTTGCGGCTAGGTATGATAGAGAATATTGTATTCTGAGATAGGAGACTGTGAAAGAAAGAAGAGGAAGTTACAACGGGTTTGTTGTATGTTGTATCCCTTTGATTGCTGGATAATATTAAGGAAGGACCTGGAAATTTCTTTGGTGGACGTAGCCCACACTGGGTGAACCACGTATATCTGTGTCTCTATTGTATTGTGTATCTTCTGTATTTTATTTCCACATTTGTTTTATCTTATTGCTCCGCGATCCTATTTTTCTAACAAAATCTATCTCAGTTTTTGTGCCCTCTGCAACCTGCAATTATGACAGTTTTGTCTCGAAATCCATGCCCGAAAGTCTGTACGGCCCGTGCCTCCCCCCAGACCTAGGCGAATTCTACCTTTTAAATAATGAATACGGGCGGATATACCAAGTGGCATCGGTGGCGCAATGGTTATGGGTGGAATTGTAAAGGCATGGGTATTAGCGGAGGTTCCGAGGTTGAATCCCATGGGTATCCAATTTTAAACATTGGTTTATATATATATATTTCAATATATTCATTGCTCGCTAATTTTAGTGGATCCCTTATCGATACTTCCACCCACTGCTAACATTGGCGCGGTCCACTAGATTTGGTGGACCCGCCATATTTTTTAAAACAAAAATTCGTTCACAGGTCAATATTGGGCATTTTCGGGATGCCACGTGTCGCCTGATGATTGGGCCACGTGGTGCCCACTAATATGTACACCTGTATGCTGATGTTGTTGCCCTGTCACTTCGTACTGACATGTGGTTCTTCCTGGGTGGTGCCATGTGGCATCACCTGAGGGTGCCACATGACACTTTTCCACTAGTCCACATGGACCCCTGAAAAGCTCATTGGCGGGTGACATGTAGCAGCCTCTGGTGCTGCCACGTGGCATGCTGACATCAACAGCCTGTACAATGACATCACCCCGCCATGTCAACTGCTGACATCAAGCCACTTTGTCCTTCTCAATCCACATTTCCTTGCTTGGATGTGTGCCTTTTAACCCTACTTGAAGATAATCAACATCACCCATGCGTGAAGTCCTCGTCCTCCTGTCCAGGATGATATATTCCTATAGCTCATCCAAGTACTCAGGTGCAAACTCATCAACTGATGGTATTGAAACTTCCTCATCTTGATCCATGATCATGGGAGGCTAAAAAAATTTCAAGTTCTCAACATTCACAACTGAGTAAATCTGCATATAAGGTGGAAGATCCAAACGAAAAGCATTGGTACCGCTTTTCTCCAAGATAGTGAAGGGTCCATAACGAATGGGCTTGAGTTTCTTGCCTTCACCCTTCAATCTCTTCTTACT
>SNQJ01S0245686.1:0-12597 GCA_010110895.2 Picea sitchensis | reverse complement strand
TACAGAAGATATACAATACCATAGAAACACAGATATACGTGGTTCACCCAGTGTGGGCTACGTCCACCAAAGAAATTTCCAGGTCCTTCCTTTATTATTATCCAATAATCGAAGGGATACAACCTACAACAAACCTGTTGTAACTTCCTCTTCTTTCTTTCACAGTCTCCTATCTCAGAATACAATATTCACTATCATACGTAGCTGCAATACATTTCTCTCATAAGAGAGGGTTTCCTTCTAGGGAAAAAAACCCTAACATAAATTCTACCGTTAGATCTGCGACCTTATAATGAATGGTCCATATTTACAATGAAATTACAATATAATTTTACAAGGCAATTTTTCCTTCAGGGGCCCGCTTTCCCCCGAACCCCGCAGGGCGGGAAACCCCCCCCCCTGCACTCCCCTGCGTGGATGAGTGTACATTATTCTGGGGCGTAAAGTCTTCATGGGGTATAAATATGACTGAAAACAAAGACCTCTGAATTAGGAAGATAATCAGGCTCCACAACCAACAAATATTTTCTTGGGCCTATGAGTGCCAGAGTTGGATCAGAGCATGGAGACAGTCATTTTTGGGTAATTCAATGCCACGAATCTAGTGGCAATGTTTGTTTTCTGATCTGAGCATTATTTCTGTAGCTTAATTTCAGAATGAGGTATATTCATGTATTTGCCAAATTCTTTTACTGAGTTAATGAAAGAACCTACCCATTTGAGAGAAGGACCCAGAGATGTAGTCCACCAGGGAAGAACTTCGTTATCAAGTTTTTGTGTTCAGATATGATGCTTATGTATCTTAATTTTTACTTTTTCCCTTCTATAATGGTGCACTTTAATTTATGCTCATTTAATGCAATTATTTATAAGTCACGATGAAAAGATACTGGATCAGGCAAGAACAGGGAAGACATTCACATCAAAAGCACTATTCAAAAAGCTTATATGAATGTATGATTCAAATAGTTTGAGTGACCCTGTGAAACCAAAGAGACTGATACTTGCATATACAAGAAACGTTGCATATAATGCAGGTGGAACAACAATCCACTCTGCATTATTGATGCCTTTTAACAAGTCGCATTTTCTTCCACTCACCAAAGAAATGTTAGATACCTTGTCAAAGCTTTATGACGAACTACAACTTGTTTTCATAGATGAGGCATCCTTGATTGGAATTCTCTTCTTATATTCCATTGACAATCGACTGAGAAACATAAAACATGTCCAAACCAAATACTTTGGAAACCTTGATATGGTATTATGTGGGGATCTTTACTAGACACAACCCATACAAGATTCTCTCATATTTGAGAAACCTATGGTCAACATGCAAACAATGACACATGACTTTTGGAAAGACAACATAAAATTATTTGAATTACATACTAAAATGCACCAGACAAATGAAAAATTTATTGCAATTCTAAATAGAATGCAGACAAACAACAAAACATGTGATGACTTAACATATATCAATTCAAGTTGCATGTGACCTGCCCCGACTGACCCAACCTTCTCTTACCTATTCTACAAGAACAAGGATGTTGCAACACATAACAAGTATATTATATCGCTCATGCCTCGCAATGATATCATCATCAATTCAATTGATCTTGAAGAAGAAAACCATGGAAATGTACCATGTCATCAACATACAACAACTTTCTCTTTGCAGCTTGTCCTGAAATTAGACATGCTAGTTGAAATATATGCCTGCAACTATGATTCATAGGATGGTCTGGTGAATGCTGCAGATGGAATACTCAAAGCTTATACCAAAACAAAAAAAGTTGATGTCCTCTAGATTAAGTTCAATGACCTGCATATTGGCCACCGACAAGCCAACAAGTTAGCTTATTTATATAATTCAAATACTTTGCGTGAATGAATACCTATATTGCGAATATCAAAACCAATATCAACATCGGAAAAGACAGGTCAACAAAATATTCAAAAACAGTTTCCAATTCAACTTGCATGTGCACGTACAATCCACAGATCACAAGGGCT
The DNA here is from genome assembly GCA_010110895.2 of Picea sitchensis. Taxonomy (NCBI): domain Eukaryota; kingdom Viridiplantae; phylum Streptophyta; class Pinopsida; order Pinales; family Pinaceae; genus Picea; species Picea sitchensis. Next base: position 10,581 of record SNQJ01S0245686.1, on the reverse strand, counting down.
AACACTTTATAGTGTTTCCTTAGACCCTGCTGGAATACGAATACATGGACTTGTATACATAGCTTTGTCTTGTGTTAGAAACATAGATTCCTTGTATTTGCTAAGCGCTCTTACAAAAGATAGCTTCAAATTCAAACATAAAGTCGATACTGAGATGCAACGCCTTCAGACTAGTGAAAAATGGCATTTGCAATATGATTACCAATCCATACAAACAAAGTTATTTGTATCAGTTCTCTCACTTAACACGCACAAATTAAATGCACATATGAATGATATACTCAATGACTATGACACAATGCAATCTGATATTCTGTGTTTGCAAAAAACATACATGGCATTATGCATGTAAAACAAACAATTTCCAAATCACAATTGCATATCAAGTTACATTAAGCATGGAGTGATGATATTAGTAAAAAAACATATAACAATTTTGGATCATATGCATTTCGAAGAAAAAAATGTTGAGATGGTGCTAGAAAGAGTAATTTTCCATGGATTGCAAGTTGCAATATGGAATCTCTGTGTCGCTCCACATGCAACATTTCCCACCATAATGAATTTTGTTTCAAATGCATTACACCATTTACATCTGAAGGAAACCATTATCATTCTAGGAGACTTCAATGTTGACATGCTACAAAATAGTGCCATAACAAAAGAATTGGAAAACTACATGTGCAATTACAATCTTCGATTTCTTTTGGATAAGATAAAGCATGTACAAAACACACTTATTGACCATGTATGGTCAAATGTGCCCATTTCACAATACACCCTCTTTATCTTAGACACATACTGGTCTAACTATGATACAATTTGTCTTCTACTTGAATTATGAAATATACATCAAGCATTATGAAATGTTTTTCAACGAAAAAATTGAAGTATGGATCGAAACAAACAACAAAAATCAATTTTAAAGGTGAAGAAGTAGTTTTAAATATATTCACATGTGAATAAGTATAATAGTTATAGTTAGTCTCCCTAAAATTATGTTAATGTTTTATTTATTTAGTTCTCCTTAAAATTGTGTTAATGTTTTATTTGATTAATAAAAAAAATGAAGATATAAATTAGAGTTTACAGAATGTGAACTTTGCAAAAAAAATTAAAGAAATAAATCAATTCAAACTCTATTTAAAAAGAAAGGATTTGTATCCACTTATTTATGTTATTTATGAGATAATGCCATTTTGAATCATAAATCACTAGTTTAAAATACCAAAAACAAATTTCTTTTTTCTCATTAACAACTTTTACAATTAATTTGTTTATTTCAAAATCTAAGGTTCCCTAATAATAATAATATGTAATTTCGTCAATTTGTTTACCTGCAAATTGCTCCGTCGCAGGCCCGACTGCAGGTTTTTGGTCGTCTTTATAAAACTTTGAAACCTTCACAGATGAAGTTTCACATCGGTATTTTACTCTTCCTATAGGACTTGCAAGCAGAATATAAAGAAAAGTATTCGAGTTACCAGCACTAGAGGCCCTTAGTCTACGACCGCACTTAATTTTTCATTTCAACCCTCCTCAGTACGGAAATGACAATTCTTAGCATAGGTCACCATTCTTCTTCTGACCCAACTACTATGGTAATTTGTCCTAATATATTAAAAATGTATTTAATATATTTTTATAAGTTTATGATTTTTACAAGTTAATCTCACATAATATTAGTGCACTACAATCAAATCTCTTCTCTCAGAAACACTAAAATTTTGTTGAATGAGGATATAAAAATCCATATAGATACTAATATCTCCAATCATACAGGATAATCTCACATAATATTAGTGCACTACAATCAAATCTCCTCTCAAACTTTGATAAACCTGATAATGGATAAGTATAACGTTAATTTTATGGTTATTTAACTATAATAGTACGATAAATTTAATTTAATTTTATGTCATGTGCTACCGAGCGCTCTAGAAATGGTAGAAGTGTGGCAGAAGCTCGTCTTGGGGGGTGCTTTGAAAGAGAACTCTTCTTAGTTATCTTAACTACTTAATGTTTATAAAACAAGAGTACTTAATTTGCATATCTTGTCTCTAACATTTTATTTATTGTGTATATAGTTAATAATAGCGATAAGCGAGGTTAAACTTAGATAGTTTAACTATTGATATATTACTATATATAGTTTAACGTAATTATTTTATAATAATAACCTCAGGTTCACCATAATAGATAGTTTAACTATATGACCATTAACATGAACATGGTTAATGGTTCATGTAACTTAATCATTTTACACTGACATACATGCTTGAGGTGGTTTCTTTCCAACCCTTTCCTCTAGAATCCAACCCCTTTTATTCATTTTCTTTGTTTTATTTTATTATTTAAAATAAAAAAAAAAAAAAAAAAAAAATATTTTTTATTTTTATAAAAATAATGAAAAAATTTCAAAACTAAATCTCAATATTATTATAAAATTAAAAAATCATTATCTCTTACCCATCTCACATAAGTATCACTTTTCAAAACACTTCTAATGGTTAATGCAATACGGTAAACACTGCCTTACGGTAAACCACGATAATAGTCCCATGGCTACATAGAACTCATGGGTTTTCGATACATAGAACTCGGCAATAGCAAAGCCGGCCAAAGTTCTTAGCGCCAACGTTCCGCCACGTCATCCACTAGCCACTTAATCCGTTCCTTGAATACATGGGAAACAATATTCATTTCTTTGCACCTACTCCCGGTTATGGTGTTTGAAAATAAAAAAATCGTATCTGACTGGAGTAGCGTTGCAGGTCGCCGAGTTGATCCTAAAGTGCAAAAGCCCGGAGAAATATGGATAGCATGGAAGAGTCAAGCCTGGAAAACCGTGGCACCATCAGGAGATCATTGCATTCGCAGTTGAATCTGCCGCCCGGAATGTCTCGGAACACATTGTGTATCAGCACGGCAAGAACTCAACCGGGCGGTCAAATGGTCAGTACTCCATCCCTGGATCACTGGACAGATGAAGCATAGGACGACCCGACAGTACACAGGAGTCAGGCAGCGCCCGTGGGGAAAGTTAGCTGCAGAAATCAGAGACCCTGCCAGGAAGAGCGCTATAGTTATCGACGCGTGTCTATTCAATAAATTTGAAATCTCGAACCACGTGAAGGTTCCAATAACACCTTAAACTTATTAACCAATGAAAACTTAGAAAAATATAAAATTTTATATATCGAAAAATATGAAATTATGTTTCTTAGGTTTAACTTTAGCTTTTTTAGAAATATTTTTAAGTCCAACCTAAATAATAGATAGTCAAATGCGATCCATCGCATTTTACTGCCGGAGGCAGTATAATAAGTAGATATAAGATTATCCTTATGGTATATTATACTTTTCAAGGCATTGCTTTGAAATCACTATCCCAACACAAGTCAAGTCAATTATTTTTTTATATGCAAGTGGTAACCGAATAGTTTTAAGGCGAAAATTAAGTTCGCTCCACATAATCATGAAGTGACTAGGGACAAGAGAGGTTGTAAAGTAAGGGTGTTTGGTAAGAACATTAAAAATGTTCATCTAACCTTCAAAGTTTAATTCTCGCAAAGCATTAATATATTATTGCGTAAGTTAATATATTATTGCGTAAGTTATTGCGTAAGTTATTGCATTAATATATTATTGCGTAGGATTGGCCCCAGGATTGAAATAATAACAACAAAAATAAAAAATCCCGATGGTGAAATAATAACCAGCGGAAACCACCATATTAAATCTGAGAAAAGTGATGATGATAATATTCCAAGGGAACATTACACAAACACTTATACTATATTCTTTTTAGGCCCGATAGAATCTGGGGTTGAGGAGTTAAAGAACAATCGACTGCGGTGTCTACTAAAGGAATTAGGAGATCAAAGAGTCCATGATCGAGTTTCCCTACGCTATCATAAAGGCGCTGCGGCTTCTCATTAATCATAATCTTTTACATAAGGGTACTAAACCTTCCCTTTATTTCAGTCTCATGGGATAGCACAATTGGTTAAGACGTCCACACACTCTTCCAGTTTGGGGAAAGGTGTATTGAGTTGAGAAACACAGTAATCCCTTGAGAACAGAAGCTATCACTCCCATGCCACGACACCTATGGGGAAGTATGCGGAGTGGGTTTCAGCCATGGAATCTTCACAGTGGAAAAAAAAAGAGCGGAATAAAGTATAAGTATATAAGGGATTATGGATTATCCAAGATATTTACCTTAGATTAAAATAGTTAAAATACTCAAATGTCAAAGGAGGCATTACGTGCACAACCGGACGAAGGCAGTGGTGGGACGGACGGGACAAAGTAGAGCAGAGGGCCGTTTATTTTTATTTTTTGGTGTCGTGGAAACAACAATTAGTTAGGCACGATACTCCTCTGATACGTGGTATGTCAACGTGACTTCTCACATGGCACATAAGGTAAGTTGAGGTTTCGAACCAGTAACTTCGCATCCGCAGTTTAATCAAGAATATGGTAAAACAGATATGGTACTTTGGAGATAGATATGGTACTTATTACAAACAAATATAAAAAGATGGATAACAAAATTCATTTTGACAATTTAGTGGTTCATAACGTAGAGAACACTAAAAGGCAAGAAGTAAAATAGTCCGCATCAAGGAAATAAATTAAGGCTTAAGTGCAATTAAATATACCTGAAAGTAGATAATCGACATTAGTTTAAATAAAATTAAAGCTTACTTACTTAGCACCTAATTTTGCAATGATTGTAAAGGAAGCCACAACAATCACTAAAACCTCCACAACAAGTGAAGAAAAGTTCTCTTTCAAAGCGCCTCCAGAGATGGAAAAACGGCTACACTTACCACTTTCGGTGGCACATGACATAAAATAAAATAAAATTTATCCTACTATTATAGTTAAATAACCTGAACTTTCACGTTAATAATTATTAAATAGCACAAGATATTGACTGATAGTACGTAAAGATCACAAAATGTTTTTTAATTAATTTTAAATATGATAATTAATTTTAAAATAATCTTATCATAAATATTCGACCAATCATAGAATTTAAAAATAATAATAATAATAATTAATTTTTAATTAAATGATATTATTTATTTTTTATACATCTTTAAAAAAAATTTGCCTACAACACAACACAAACCAATTTAAATTAAAAATTATTTGACTTCAAAGTAATTACAATATACTTTTCTATTTAGTAAGTATAATGTGAAGCCGTACATTTTAAAGGCTACAATATAGTTTCCCATTTAGTAGAATGTAATAACAAAGCCATGTATTACATTTTAAAGCTTTAAATATATTCTAGTAATGGAAAATTACAACCAAACATATTCTAAATACTATATTGCTACTATAACCATGTTGTGGATTTCTTATTTATATTATACCACTATAGCCACTTTGTAGACTTATTTACATTAAAAACTTGTTCTTTTGATCAGTTTATATAGGGATCATCAGATTTTTAAACACATAAATTTAATTTGTGTGAATGGTTATTTTACACCCCAGTTGGCATTTAGGACTACTCTCTATAGTTAATGGGAAATGCTTGTCCCTTGTAGTTAATGCAAGCACCCTCTGTAGACTTTCTGTGCATATTTGATCTTTTCTATGAGCTTGTGTGGTCATACATCATAGTTTTACAACTATTGCGGGAAAATACTTTATCTTGCAAACAAGAATAGTAGTTAGACCTTTTACACTAATACTTAGTGATACGTCAAATAGTTGGGATCATTAATGGTAATTAACTAATGTCTTATTTGCTTATTACTTATGCTTTGTGATAAGTCAATTCATACCACAGCATCTTTGGCGTGGGTTCCTTGAAACGGGCTCAACCTGCTTATTACCGATAATGACCTATTGTAGCCTGCTTCCTTGATATTCCCCTTGCAATACCTGCCATGAGACCTCCGCGTGTTTCTCTCATAGGCGTACATGGGATGGTGCCTACATAGCCCCGCAAAGGACGGTATGGGAGGAGACCCTCTCTCCTTTGCCACGAGTTTTCATGGCTTAACTTCTTTTATTTTGAAATAAAATCAATCAACTTAATGAGAACAAATGAGTGGATTGAGTACTAGTTTAGTTGGTTAAGGAATTGATTTTGTTTATATTTTGTTTTAATGATTAAAGAATGGCGAATTTCTCTACCTTTCCTCTTTATTCACTTTCATACATTAGATTAAATAGTCTAAGCAAGGTCAAATGAGAGGAATCAGTAACTTCTCTGTTTATTTTATTTTCTATAGCATATAAAGGACATATGAAGCATGAAATCGAGCTTCCTGAAACAAGAATCAAGAGTCATATAAATAGACACAAGTGGTTTCCAACCAACCTCCTTTTCACCCATGCTTTGAGTTTTTTACACCATACCTCTTGCAATGCATAGGCTCACTTGAAACTTTACAAATCCAAACACACTTGTGCACATGGCCACACGTAATCCTTCCTTGAAACTTCCCCTTGCTTTGGATCCATCGATAAGACCTACTTGCATATTGCTCTCACATAAGCACTAAAATAGGGAGCTCATTGCACGCCCCTTTTAAGGATCTCTTGTAGAACCTTTTGGGACCTATGAATCTTTACTTGGTGTACGATTGATTGAGGATATGATTGCATGTCTTGATGGATGAAATTATTTTCCTTTGATTTGGACTTGATTTTAGAAAAACATATATTCACTCTTGTGTCTCTTAGGATGGTGGAAGGTGAGGAAATTTGTGACTTATTGTAGTGGCATGGGTTGCAAAGAACTCTCATTGTCATGTAGTTTCTAGTGCCTCCTTGGTTTGTGTTGGGTTACTAACAACATAGTGAGCTGCATCCTTTTCCTTTTGGTATCTTGTATGTCCTTTTCCCTATACAACCTTCTAACTCTACCATTGACAGGTGCAGGAGGCACCTAACAACTTCAACTTTAAACGTATTAATAGTCAACATTATTTATCTTTGCTAGTTGTTTTATTTGCTATCATATTCTTGTTAGTTCATCATTGTTGGCATCCTTGATTGATTACCTTCTATAGATTTAGTTATTTGCATGATTTTCTTTTCCATGTTGTTGGTCTTTGACATTTAGATTGCTTGCAAACATTTTTGTGTTGCTTGGTTTAATTGTTGTTTACTTGTGTTCTTATCTTATGCTCATCGTATAGGTTCTTAACAATGCCTTCACTATCTATAGAATGTTGCTCATATCGTGGGAGTTTACTATAGTATGCAAATTCTACCCTTTTGATAACATTTTGAGGTATCTCCAACCTTTCATAGTAGTCTATCTTGCCTTTATTGTCTCTCTAGGCAACTTCCTTAATCTATTTTAGATTAATTACTTGGTTTATTGTGCTCACCATATCTATTCAATGAAATTAATCTATTGAGGGACAACTAGCATTGTGTGTGTTGTGGGTGGGCTCACTCCTTGGGGGTCCTGTTATTTTTCTTGTTTTGGAGCATTTTGGTGCTTGATTTACTTAAAAAATTTCCTAAATGTGATTTCTCCCTTCCATGGGTTTTTGTTTTGTTGTTTCCATATATTGTTTGTTTTCTCTAAAATATAGAGTTTATTTTGCTTGTTTTTCTAGGAACCATTTTGTGAACCATAAATCGGAGTGTCTATTTCCTAGGGATTTGTTTGTTGGGACATTTTCCTTGCCTTTTTTCTATAAATTGGGCATGATTCTATTTATTTTAGGTTCCTTTCCATTGATCCTTCAACTCCTCTTGGGTGCCCTTATGCTTCACCTATGATTCTACACAATTTTGTTGGCACATTTTCTTACCTCTTTTTCTATAATTTTGGCACGATTCTCTTTAATTTAAGGTTCCTTTTCCTTTGATCCTTCAAATCCTCTTGGGTTCCCTTGATGGTTCACCTGCGATTCTACACAATTTTCCTTTGACTAGTTCCCTCCACCTACTCATTCCCTCCTCTCTTTGGATAAATAGTCCCACGACAATGACAAGTCTCAAGTTAGTTCATATTTTTGATGTCTTTCCATGGGGCAATTGGATCTAGTACTCTTCCTTGTGGGAGGTCCCTTCTTACTCCATTTTAGTTTTCCTTTGGTGGGTGATTTCTCCTCCCACCCTTCTTTCCTTTCTCAGTTCCTTCTCGTTTCCTTTTCACTAATGTGTCCCCCTTGTCTCCCAACTAATCCCAAATTTAAATTGGTGAACATTCTTGTATCTCTTCAATCCTCTATATCTTCTCTCTTGATTTTGCATTGGATTCTCTTGGGAAATAGGCTCTATTGTTCCTTATCTTATGAAGACCCCATCTCTCCTCAATTCCCACTTTCCTAGGGTGTGCTAAATTTCTTGTGACTTTTTTGCATAGATACTTCTCATGGATACTCCCACCCAGATTGTGGGAGTCTCTTTCCCTTTATTGTGATCTCATGGAGCCTCTTTCCTCTTTGGTTGCTTGATGTCTTCCCATAATTCCTTGTTATTGCAATGGTGAAACCTTTGTACATTAATGTTCAACATAAGGTTTAGTATCCTCCTATCATTGTTAATATGGCATTATAATCTTATTTACAATTTTACGTTCTTCTCCTTGGAGTATCTTGCTTAGAAGTTGTCCTTTCAACCAAGCCTAATAGGGTTCATGTTGTCCCTTTCTAGTTGTTCTAGACTTCTTCTACAAAAATGTATCCTCTACTAACTCTTCTTGAGGTTCTAGTGCTAAGTCCTTTATGGGAGGTAATACTTGCTCATTAATGTCACAGTTTTAACATGGACATGGAAGGCTCATAGAGTTCATATTTTCCACATCACCAGCTTGAGAAAATGTTCATGTATATGGAGTAAGTTGAGTCTATAGGAATTTATTACCTATTCTCAACACACTTCAAAGGTCCATGTGGGCCACGATCTTCTTACCAAGACCTTGTATCCTTTCTTTGTTTAAATACCATTAGACTTTGTTTCCTACCTTGAATGTCTCCTCAAATCTATGTTGGTCATGTAATAGAGACCTGTGATGCTTTCCTCTAACTTCCAACAATATGTTTGTACTTGGAAGTTGGTCATGTCAAGCCTTGTACTTTTCCTTTGACTTCTTCAATGTGTCTTATACTTGGAAATGGATCTACTTGATCTTATCAATGAGTATTTCAGTATTCAAGGATTCCCTTGTGGTGTTTTCCCTTTCTCCTCCTTGTTATTCATATATAACATCTAGAAGTGAAGGTGGAAAATATCCAAAGCAAATTTGAAAAGGGGACATAGTTGCAGAAATGTGGACTACTCTATTATAAGAATGTTGAATGTAAATCAAATTTTCATCCTAGGTCCTTGTGTGCTTTTGACTCTAACCCCTCAAAAGTTGAACCAATGTCCTCTTCACTACTCTTGTCTGCTCATTAATGTGTGGATGGAAGGCTACATATCTCTTCAACTTGGTGTCCATCTTCTCCCAAAGTGTATCCCAAAAGGTATTGAAAAATCTATTATCTCTATTTGATATGATGCTCTTTGGTATCCCAAAATACACTTAGATATTTGAAAAAAACCATGATTGCTACCTCTTGTCCCAAGTTGATGATCTTTTTACAAAGCATGAGAATTCACATCTTACTAAACATGTCAACTACCGTAAATTAATAGGCAAGTCACCCCCTCCCGATTTTTGGCAAACCACCCACGAAATCCATGGAGATGCTCTCCCATGGTCTATTACTAGGTATATGTAAGGGATGGTACAAACCTTGCTTCCTATTGCTTGATTTGTAAGTACAATAAATTGTGCATTTTCTAATAAACCGAGCTACATATTCTTGCATTCTGGGCCAATGCACATACCTTTGTAGTTGGGAACTGTCTTCCCAACACCAAAATGCACTGCAACTTTGGAGGTCTGAACCTTTCTGATAAGTTGCAATATTTCACCTTTAGAAACATAAAATTTGTCCATCTTGTAGAGCAACTCATCCTGGGGATCATAATCAACTTTGTTTTCACCTTCTTCTACACAAACTTGGAATTGTGGCTTCCAAAACACCTCTTTGAAGTTCTCATTTCCTATGCATTCCTCTTTCTATGTATCATAAGTGAAATGCTTCATGCGCATAAGAGTACCCAAAGTTGTGATCTTTGATGTGGGTGGCCTTGAAAGCATGTTTGTCGACTTATTAGCACTCTTTTCTTATATTAGATGACAAGATGAAATTATAGTAAAAATCTCATCCACTTGTAGTGTCTAGGTTGTTTAGACTTACTTTAAGCTTGCAAATATTGTAGTCACTGGTGATTGGTGTGGATGATGGTCTCCTTTCCCATCAAACAGTTCTTCCACTTCTTAACAACTTGAACTAGAGCACAAAATTCCCTTATCATATTTAGGACAGTTTAGGACTTTTCCATGGAACATTTTAGAATGATAACATGTTGTCTTAAACCTCCTTTCATAAATACACCTCCCAAATCATATCCTCTTTCATCCATCTCCACTTCAAACAACTTCTACAAATTGGGTAATGTGAGAATTGGTGTTTGAAAATCCTTTGTTTCAATTCTTTCAAAAATATTCTATTGATTCTTTCCCCACTAGAAACT
>SNQJ01S0245684.1:0-13179 GCA_010110895.2 Picea sitchensis | reverse complement strand
CACAGGCTGCACTATAGCTAGGGTGCGGAAATTTTTGTACGTGGAAAAAACGAGCGTCTTCTCGATGCTTATAGAAGGAGAAGATTCTATGGTGAGGTGGCCTCTGAACGGTTTGGATCTTACTCACTTTCATGATTTAGTGGAATCATCCTAACCTCCTCATCTTATCCTCTTCAACTTATAAAAGTAGAGGAGCTCTCATGGAGAAAGTTAGATTGGCTTGAGCTTGAGTTTTGTAGATTGGAAATTTGTCTTGATTAGAGTGGATTTGAGATTTTCTCTGTCAACATAGATTGTGATCATCTATTAGATCTACAATCTCATAATCCACGGATTATAAGTGTGTGGGAAGCAAGGAACTATTGGAAGGAACCTGACAACATCAAGGCATCTGGTTGTATCTTTCTTCCACATTCTTTAATATATATATATATATATATATATATATTTCCTATATGAATGTTATTTGTTCATATTTTATGATTCCTTGATCACGTACATAGTTTCATATTAAATAGAATATGTTATTCTTGTCTTCATTGGCTTGTGTTTATTTGCAGATATTTCTCCATAAGCCTCATGACGGATCTTGGATTGCATTGGCGAAGTCAGATCTTCGATATTTAAAAGGTATGTTCTAGATACATTTCTCATTTGATAATTGAAATCTAAGGAAAGAGTAGTGTACTATCTTGTTTTGTTCTAGTTTCATGGTGAAGCTAGGGGGATTGATTTATGTTCGCACTTAACCATTAGCCCGATGATAACCAGGAGAAGTTGAGCAGCAACTCAGTGATTAGACTGTGGAAGAGGAGTCTGCAGCAGGGTGGCCAGTTAGTTCCATAGGAGATTAATATAGGAGGGGGGATTAGGTTGATCTACCCATTGACAAGGATGAGATGCAACAGAGAATTCTGCATGGAAGAAGAATCCAACCAGCAGAGCAGCTGGAAAAGGTGATTGAGGAGATAAGAAGGATGATGTTGAGGTCAGCACAAGAATATTTCAGCAGCAGGGAGCTGAACAAAGGAGAGCCTTCCATAGAAGCAGGGAAGAAGCAACAACATCAACAAAGCAGTGGAGTAGGTGGACATCTCCAAAGAAGAGTTTGGGATCTAGGAGGATTTCAACAGAGCTGGGAAGCTCATGAGCAGGATCCCATGAATTTTTCACAGCAATGGATTACGATGCAAGAGCATCGCTCCACCTCAACAATGCGCCAGCCAACTAGCACATCAACGCGCATTCAAGGAGGGGAGAGGCACAACCCTCTCATTTTTCCCTCATTTTCAAATTTCAAAATTTTAATTTAATGCAATTAAAGTTTTGTAAGGATGGAAGAGCCAATCCATGCCTTTGAGCAGGAAGGAGATGATGTCACCTTTAATGGATGACAGGATGATAAGATCTAGATCCGATCTAGACTAGACAACCATTTGAATGTAATTCAATGTAATTAAGGAGAGTAGGTAGATGGAGGAAAAGGATCGACGAGCCCCTCTTTTGTAAAATATATTTGTATCTAGATTCATTAGAGCATTCATAAGAGATTAGATGAGATGAGAGGAAGATGAGACTCTGTAGTAGTCCAAGATTTTGTACACATTGTAACAGACATTCTAAGATTAAAAGCATGACTAATCAATTTTAATTTAAAGTGTAAATTTTATTGGCCATGATTACTCAAAAAGGTATCGAAGTGAAACTCATGATGTGATGAATCTGGAAGAAAATAAATATGAATATAATGTAAAGTCTATATTTAATGTTTTCAATGAATGATATGCATATAAAAACAATGCAATTTTCAATTTCAACTCTGCAATTCAAAAGTAAAATGCAATCTTTCACTAAATGCACTAAGCGAACGATAAAGATTCAAAAGACAAAAATGCCAAGCAATGTAAAATGCCTATTTTATTGTATTTTCAATATACGAAAATAGAAAATGCATGGACTAATAAGCAACCTGATATATAAAATTCTACTGTGTATAAAATAAATAACTCAAGAAGAATACAAAGCAGCCAAGAAAACAACCCAGAGTACAAGGACAAATCAAAAAATGAAAAATAAAGAGAAAGACTACGACCAAAAATTCAACTCCAAACAGGTTTCATGTCGACCCAAAGAATATCAACAGGAACTAAAGAGACCTAAGAAGGCTCAACAATCATCAAATCCCACCCAGCAGTCACTAAACCAAGAAAACAAGCAAGGGAAAGTGGTATACATGATTGTTCAGGAGAAAAGTGCGTATATACACAGCTTGCAGTGAGACAACATGCATGTATACGTGACTATCAAGGAAAAAGGAGAATATAGGCTTTAAAACAAGACCATGCAAGAAACACAAAGGAAAAGAAGCAATGAAAGAATAAAAAGTACTTCAACCCTTAGAAGGAAGATCTCTCCCTGGTGGAGTCGCCAATTCTGTTACGAGGGAAAATCTCTCTATGGCCAGCGTAAACAACAACATACATGTATGATTGCAGAAATCAACTCAATTCTAATGTATGCTATATAAAATAATGTGCAAGAGATTAAAGAGGCCTACCTCGATCCAACGTTTGATGATGTTCCACCGTTGAGCACTTCAACCCAAAGCTTTATACCTGCAACAAGTTCTCAACAAACAAGCAGAGCGAGTATATAGTGATAATATAAAGGGGTTATCACATTAGATAGCATAATCCATTAATAAACATTAAAAACATTCCCATGGATAATAATCATATATTTGCACGATACCAATAGGACGGGAAAGGAGTATTTCTATTAATAAATGAACAATGGAAGTGACAACATTACAGACTTTCGTGTCGGCACGGTTCAAAACCAAGAAACCAGATTCCTTCCAACTGGGCAATGAGGTTCTCTCAACAATAGGGAAAGAGCTTGGGGGCTAAACATTATGTTCAAACTTGAGGAACAAAGGGATGCAAACTCAATATGAAATAATTTCTCCAGAGTAGCTTTTCTCTCAAAGTTGAATTCTTTCTCCTATTTTCCATAGCTCATAATTGTGCTTTTATATCCTTCAAAATGAAACTGAAGGGTCATTTCATAATGTTTCTAGTATATGGAAGGCCAAGGATTAGAGATCTCCTATCGTGACATGGAAACCCGACTTCATTTTTGTATTTTCTAGCACAAATCCCGATGTACGTGGATTGTAGTGGATTAGACTGCGTATACGCATGTTGTATAGTAGATATGGTGCATATATGTGGAAAAATATGTACTTTTAGCTCTGGATTCATCAAAAAGGGATGACAAGTCCGCATAGGGAAATGGAAAAATGACCTTTGTGCAAGATAACAATGGTGAGGAAAATCTTTCTATAACACATTCTGAGATTAATACAAAGCATTTTTTCCTTCATATGATTCTATGTGTTTATGAATATGTGATGAATGTAATGTGTGCATTATTTTATGGTGTAGATGTATGTTAGATTCCATATGTAAGGTGTATAATTTTTTTTTTGTCTATGATTTGTTGATTTCAGTCTGGGTTCTTTGTGGATAAATGCAAAGAGTGCATGACAGAGTGTTGAGGACTTTGTGAGCCAGTGCAAAGAGTGCACATTTGAGTTCCATGTTGAATTCAGGAAAGAACGTGCCAAGAGGTCACACCAAAGGAATAATAAACTCAAGGGAGAAAACTTAAGGTTACTAAACACCTTGGAGGATAGATTGTGCAGAGGAGGGCACAAAGAGACAGAATTGCTGAGGATTTTGTAAAGCTCTGTCGGAGCGTATCGAGTAGGTGGAAGGAGTGCAGAAAAGAGAACTATGTTTCATTTTCAGAGACATGAGAAGTGTCAGAGGGGAAGACACTTATAGATTTACTGAACACTCTATAATATCAGCAAGGAGTTTTTGAACATAAGTTGTTAATAGGGTACTTATATCCGTTTGAGGAGATAAAGGTTGATACCGAGTTGTTGAACACTCTGGAGGAAGACCTGTGCAAGGAGTGCACCAGGCCAACACTCAGATGAAGTATTGAAATATATCCATCTGAAGGCTAGTAAGAGTGCAAGGAGTGTGCAAGAGTGGCCTTATTTCAAGTCCCCAAAGGTCAAGGGGAATAGTGAAAATTTTCACGCAGAGCGCAGGTGTGCGTAGAGCCAAGGATAAATTACATTTCCAAAGTTCAGGAGGGATAACGTTTCCAGAATGTAGAAGATATCCAAAGTTGTTGAGATCATAGGAGAATGACCAAAGGTCGAGGCCTTTGACACTTAGTAATTCTTTCAAGTCACAATAAAGAAAAGATCAGAAGGAGGAGCGACAACAGTCGTCAGATCAATTGAAGGGGAAGAGATTTGGAGCGTTAGATATACGTCCAAACACCAGAAGAAGAGCGCACAGGAGGAAACAGATCTCAATCATCAGATATGGGAATGTGTGGACCAATAGTCATTGGATCCAGGTAAGGTGCACACATGTTAACCCTTTTAGAGTGCAGTATTAGATCTGAGAGTTTGAGAACTCGGACATTGGAAGAATTGAGGGAGAGTAATCTAAACTTCGCAAAGGGAAATGTGGGAAGTGATTCTAAAACATTGGATCTAGAGGACACATGGAAAAGATCCACGTACTTCAGAGTAATAATGTTGGGAGAAGGAAGGAGGTGAATAACCGAGGAGCTGGGATCCGTAACAATCCTATCCATCCATCAAGAGAGGACACGTGGTGAAGGATCAACGTTTTTCTTATTCACAGATTGGAAAAGCCGAGGTAAGAGTCATGAGAAGTTGTGAAGGCCGAGTTCTTGATTTTATATCAGTCGTCAATTGAAGGGAGAACGTGGATCATTTATTGTCCAAGGAGATATCGGGTATCGGGAGAAGTTAGGTGAGAAGTCCTCCAACTTCGCGAAATGTGAAGTCCCGATTCACGAAGAGTTGATCTGAGCCATTGGATCATGGGGAAGTATGGACTGTCGATCTGACAGGTGTGAAGTTCATATTTCAAGGAATCCAAGGAAGGTATATGGAATAGTTTCCAACTTCACAAATAATGAAGTCTCGAAATGCTAAGAGGTTTGGCCCCAAGTCATAGCAAGGGGTCACATGGTTTGAAGAACAAGGGATGAGCTAATTAGTGCTAGGCTCTAGTTCAAAGGATCGGAACTCGGGAGTGAGGAGAGTCAAGGTTGGCCCATAATAGAACACCCGAGGTCGCAAAGTCCTGAAGCACATTTTCGATAGGCCTGTGGTCACATTCGGTGATTGCATGGACTAAGGCTTGCACCCATTGCTTGTCCGCGCGGGTGGAGTTTCATGAAATAGGACCTATGGATATTTATGTGGATATTCCTGTGGGGAATCAACGAGCTACTCCAACTCAAAGTGTGAGAATATCCAACAACCGAGAGGTTGATGGACCTTGCTGAAGTAGGGGGGATGCATCACAATCACTTGCACTTAACTCTGCAAGTTATAAACACATAGTATGAACATAGCCTTTACAACTAATCACACTTAGCAACCTTTACATATCTTGCACAAAGCCAAATTAGGTCTTCTCTTATCTTATGCTTCTTACAATGCCTAGATACTTATTTATACATTTACATAATGGTCCTAAGCATGGGTAAACCCATGGGCCGACATCCAATACCGTCTACATAAGCCCTAAACCCAAAAATCCTGTAAAAATAGGGTGAGATCCCGTGATCTCCACTTTTCCTGGGTGCTCCACCTTTGACCAACCTATCGAAGTCCCGAAAATGGTCAAACATGAACAAGGTTCTTGAAAACTTGGTTGAGGGCCAACAAGCCCCCAACACTCACCTGTGACTCATCTCGAGTCACTCTGATCTGGGAAAATCTATTTCAAACACCTTGAGCTTGGCTCGGGCTGCCTCGACTTGTTGTTTCACTAGAGCCCCCTACTCGGTGAACTCCTGAATGACCTTCTCGATGACAGGTCCTTCCAAGCATTGTTCCACTAAGGTTACCACTTGTTCCAACTGTGCACCTTGTCCCTCGATCTCCTCAAAAAGTGTGCAGGCTTCATCCTATACCAGCTGAAGTTGTTGGGTCACTTCCATGACTTTACTCTAGATGGCATGGACCTCCTGCTGAATTGCACATTGTTCTTGTGACCTTTTCATCTTCTCGAACATTGAAAGTACCTTCAACTGTGCTTGCACTATCACTGCTTGTTTCTTGGCTTCCTTGAGTTGTGGCTCCAATGTCCTTAGTTCTGGGTCCTCTGCAAGGTGCTCATAAGTCTGCGCACTCAGATTGCCTAGTTTTTTCAATTCTAAGGCCAATGCCTTGATTCTTCCAACTGCGCTCTGGGAAGTTTCTTCCCTCTGATATCACACTTCCTGTGGAGTGCTCGACACTTCTTGCAATTCCAGTTCTATTACTCTTGATTGGAGCTGCTGAATGGATTCAAAAAACTTCCTCACTTGTCTCTCAACTATTTCCTCTTCCATTTGTGCAAGGCCGGACACAAAGTGAAGTGCTCTAGTGACTTCTTCTTTAACTCCAATCTACTCTGCGAGAAACTATTCTTTTTCCTTGTAGATCTGCTCTTTATTCTCTACAAACTACGTCTGGAGGTCATCTTTCTCTTGCTGCGCAACTAGATATTTCTCTAGGGCTTCCTCCTTTGCTTTCTTCATAGAATCTGTGGCCTGCTCTTTTTATTCCTGGACCTGACGGAGGTGAGCCTCTGTTGCATGTCCTATTCTACATAGCTGGGCAAGATAATTTCCTACTTTTATGCCCCCTGATGACAACGATGCAGTAGACACTGCACAACTTGAATAAAGAGCCTGTTGTACCCCTTTGAGCTCTGCCTCGATCTTGTCAAACATTGTCTCTAGTTTGGCTTCACTTCACTACAAAATGTCCTCTAAGGTATCTGATACAACAATGATGATGAGGTCAAGATAATCCATCGTGATCATAGTCTGTAATGGAGGTTTATTGGCTCGTGACTTCTTCCACGCTTAGAGTTTCTTTGGGGAAACCTTTATTTTCTTTGATGTCTTGGCCTTTCTAAGGGGATATTTCGGCGGTGTCACTTCTCCCTATTTATGCTTGTCTTCTTCCCCTTCGTCCACTTTTTGGTCTACTTCGTCATCTCCTCCTCCTCCAGGTGACTCTGACGTAATTTCCTCTAATGCGCCTTTTATTTCCTACACCTCTTCCTTATTTTTCCTCTTACTGTTGTTGGGTCCATCATACTCTTCTTGAGTGACTACAGGACTTCCAATGAGGTTGGGGTCAGAGAGTTTTGTCTGTTTGAGGTTGGGGTTAGGGAATTTTGCAGGCCATTCCTTGGTTATTTCCTCCATATCTTCCTCAGTGATTTTGTAATAGGACTCAAGCTCTTCCTTATGTTCGTCTCCATGCATTGTGATGTAAATGAAATGCCTATCTACGTGGAACTTTTCTATTAGCCTGAACCTATGAAGTGTATTCAACGTCATGTGAGGGAAGGATTCAATGGCTCTCTTCAGCTGCAAGTAGTAGGTGTGGAACACTGCATTGGACTGCCATTGCTTTGCCATGTCACTCAAATACCATAGCGTAGTGAACTTCACGGCCAGTGGTTCAGATGGCTCAAATTTATGGAAGGTCTCTCCCTTCGACATCTACCAAGAGATGAAGGAAATGAGTATCAACAACCAGCTGAAGTGAAACTTGTAGCCCTGGTCTTACACTTCACGGTAATCTCGTTCGAACTAGTTGACAAGGTAGCTCGCCCAGTTCATTTGCAACCCTTCAACACATTTTCCTGCGAGGTTGACGACAAACCCCATGAACTGCGTTGGTCTATTCTTCCTGAAGAGATTACAAATGATCAACTAGAAAGCTAGGCACATTGCACCATTTTGGATGGAGTCTACCTTATAGCCCCACTTCCCCTTCTCCATATTGTCGTAGGTGTCTTTTATTCGCTGTGCGAGGGCGTGGTCTGCAGCCTTCCTTGGGTATAACTCTTGAGGGTCCGGTCCTTGCACGCTCAATCCAGTGATCCAATGGATCAGCGTCGTATCTATGGTGATGCGTATATCCAACCAAAGGTAACCACCATGGTAGGATGAAGGGAGGAGTTTAACACACGTGTTAACCTTCTGATGTCTGTTGAAGTGTGGTATATTCATCACATTGAGGATTTTTTATGTTGCGATGTCCATGGTCCATGGCTGGGGGACTATCTTTGAATTATTACCTATTGTCTTGGTCAAGTACTTGTGTGGTGCGAGCATGCCATAGTTCTTGCGGTCTCCCAGTTTGAATTCACTGATCTTCAGTGTAAGAATATGTCATAACTATGCTCCAACTGCTTGTCTCCCCTTCGGGAGGTACACAATGATCATTGTATAGTCGAAGTCCCTCGGGACATTGTTATAGCTAACCATGCCAGCTAGGGGCGGGATATAGTCAGGCAGGACTGACGGGATGAGCTTCACATTCACCAAGTCATCATAGTGCTTGCTTCATTTCTTTGTCACAGTTCGAGATGGGCGAGATCAATGTGTAGTTGATGGGGAGGCCTGCAACCCTCTCATCGATGAGGCCTGTACTCATGTCGACATGACCTTCTCTGCCATGAGTTCAATCAAAATGTCTTCAAGGTATTTCTCTACTTTTCTAAGGATGTTGGACATGCATGCTCGTGATCAAATGTTTCGGATAGGTGGAAAAACTCTCAAGGTAAGAAGAACAGGTGGCGAGGTCTCAATAAGAACTGCGCAAAAGAAATTAGTTCTATGTGGGCTCAGATAATCACAATTTGAAAAAGTGTCCTTGGTGCAACATTTGACAGGTTAAATAGACAACATCGTAACAGACTCCTCCAATGGGCAGGAATGCCTCAATCAGTACAATTCCATCTGTTATGGCACGGTCCCAACGGTCCAAAGGTGATCCTTCTAGCAATAACTACATTGCTAGCCATTCTAAGATGCCTCCAGTGATCATATTTCTTCACGAGGGAAAAGTGCTAGTCTGTGTTGTTCTGCTATTCTGATGAGGTTCAATTTCTGCAAGCCTTCCTTCTATGAAGTCCTCTCTAGAACCTCTTGCAATTTTTCTATCTTTCCTTTCTTCTTACTGAGATTTCTTTCTTTCTTTCCAGTGATCTACGTCTTTGGATTCCTCCTTCCATTATTGTTCTTATCTTCTCTTATCATAGTAACTTTGCACTGTTGAGGGTCTTTCACAGGTTTCGAGGGTAATACTTTTTCTTTTACTGTTTTTGGAGTAGGTGCTCTTCTCTTCTGCATGGATAAGTTCTTTAAGCCTTCTTGAATTCTTTCTATTTTGACAGCTAGGTCTCTAGCCCTCAGGTGCTTCGACTTATCCTCTTGTTATTCTATTAAGCATGTTATTATCTTATCCATGAAATACCTTAATTATTGTTTCTTTTGTTCTATAGCTTCCTCTTCTTCTCTCCTTCAAATATGATCTCTCTCAATCCAAGTCCTTCCTAACAAAAGTGCAAAATGGGCATTGTTTTCAACAAAATTAATGAACTCAAATTCTTCTTATGTTGATTTTCCATGAGCACTCATAGGTACATGAGTAAGTCTTCCACATAGGGTTATCAATTTTCCTTTAAACAATCCTATTCCTCCCAATGAAGGAATCATAGCAGGCTTTCCTAAAATTTCCCAAGTGCTTTTTGTTATGATATTAACCTGTGTTTCTGCGTCCAATACACTGTCTATGTCGAAGTATCCTATTCTTGTTTCTATGCACTCTTTCTCTTTTAATATCTCTGATAAATTGATGTCTCTGTGATCATTCAGTGTTTCTTTCATCTACAATAATATAGCCTCAGATTCTTTCTGGTTCTTTTGCATATTCTTATTCTTTGGACCTTCCTCATGGTTTTCTTGACTCATGTTCATCTTCTCAACTTTAGTAATCATTCTAGGGCAATCTAAAACTTCATGTCCAGTAGATTTACAACAAAGGTGAATAGGACCTCTACGAGGGAATTCCTTAGCAAGATGTCTCAATCTTTTGCAAATATAACATAATGTCAATCCTCTCTTTCTCTTAAATGATCCCCAACCTTTCCTGTACTACGCAATGGGATCATAGTGATGGACCTGCAAAAAATTCATTCTAGGATCCTGCATCCACTTGTTAGTCCAAAAATTCTTTCTATCAATAGGAATAACTTATATTTCACTATTTCTAATAGATCCATTAATATCACATCTTCTTTCTTCTATTTGTGACCTAGTTTTCAGACTAGGATGAAATCTATCAAATATACCTAGATCCATTTTTTCGAAACAAAAATTTTCACTTATCTTACCTTTATCAGAGAACCAAGATTTAAGATATTACCTCTTTTCTTCAGATCAAACTTCTCTTCTTAGCACATAGCTTCACAAGTCAAGTAGAGTATTGTGCACTACAACAACAAATCTACGCATAGAGCTTTATCTTTTCCTCAGTTCCCAACAATCACAGTTTCAGGTCCTAGAAATGGAACCATTTGTTTGCACAGGGGTAGACCCGGGGTTCAACGCTTCAAAAGTGCAACAACAAAACCCTTAATACCAACCCTTTTGGCAACACCTGCGAAGCATATGAAGCATCGCCCGAGGTAGAGGTAGAGGGGGTTGTAGGAATTAAGTGTCTACAACCTGGCTGGAACACAGATCTGTGATCGCAATACTTAACAAAGCACTTAGCAGTTAACATTCATTAGTCTTTAACCCTTTATTCACATCATAGGTAAAACCGTAATTACAGAAAAACACAGTATTCAACATGATCTAACACATCCAAGCACTTAGAACATAGAAATAGATCATATCTAGCATTCATTCATATCACTGAGCACTAAACTACTTCATCAAATGCATCTAACATACATAAAGATTTAGTACTAATCATAAATCACATAAATAACACAAATAAATCACAACACATGATATACAGGGTTCAACCCCAATCTGGGGCTATGTCCACCAACTCTTTGTGTTCTTTATTTTCTTCTTTCAATTCTCTTACATGCATAGAGCAAAAAAACCCAACTCTGCATAGGACACGAGATCTGCGCGCACTTCGCCAAATCTTCCTTCCCTGAGTTTGTTACATGATCTGGATTTTATGAGAAGAACAAAATGACTACAAATTATTAACAGGTTCTTAACAAAAATTAACAGAGATATAGTAAAACTTGTTTTCTATTCAATAAGGAAATAAGCTGAAACTGTAAAATGCAGCGTAAACAATCTTGCTGGAATGGTGGCAGTTTATCTCTGAGAAGATATGCGACAGTTGCGCTCATTCGCAAGAAGATGATTACAATGAGGATCTGAAGGCATTTTCACAATAAACAAGAATGACAAAAACCCTAGACATCCGAAAACCTAACCCTAGGAGATGAAGCACCAAAAGTCATGTGGGCCCTGTTTGGGTAAGTTAGTACATCAAATTCCTGGGGTCATAATGTTTGCATACGATCTCTGTTTTAGGCATATGATAGCCCATTGGAAAGGTATCATAGAGAAGATTCATTTTGGGGGCTCAATATTGCCTTTGGATATCATTGATAAGCTTTATCCTGAAAAACCTTCATTTAGGCCCTCAAAATGGCCTCGGATGTTAAAACTGCTAAAAATAGTAAATTGCCAAAATTGTGAGAAAACTATTTTGAGCCAGTTGGAAAAGGTGGGTGGTCATCGATATCCACCTGGATCAATCCTCCCTACTTAGGAAGAAATGGTATACATTGTGTTGATTTCCCCCATCAGATGAGGAAATTTCTGTTGAATTTGGCCATG
Organism: Picea sitchensis; assembly: GCA_010110895.2. Classification (NCBI taxonomy): domain Eukaryota; kingdom Viridiplantae; phylum Streptophyta; class Pinopsida; order Pinales; family Pinaceae; genus Picea; species Picea sitchensis. Next base: position 1,392 of record SNQJ01S0245684.1, on the reverse strand, counting down.
GGTGAGCCACTTGCCTTGGTGCAACATCTCCCCTACTTTGACGACTCGATAAAGTTGGATCCTTTACTGTCGAGATCCCTTGATCTATGTATCCACAATATGATTGTTGGATAAATGTTGTATGCAGTCAGGGTTGAGCTTTGTTGGTTTTATCTACTCTTCTATGTTTGAGGTGTCCAATAATGGTGGGAAATAAGGGCGAAGGAGATCCACGTTGAACACTAGGTGCAGGCCAAGGAAAGGAGGAATGTTGAGCTCAAAAGAATTATTCCCCACAGTCTTTGTGATGGTGCATGACCTGTAATGGAGTGGAGGAAGCTTCCGATGGGGTATTGTAAGGCATTATTTTTGCAAGTGCAACCAAACTTTGTCGCCCACCTGAAACTTATGTGGCACCCAATGGTGATCATGGTGCTCCTTGTACCTGTCATTGGACTTATGTAGGATATCCTGAGCCTGTTGGTGGATGTGATGAATCCGATCAATGAATTGGGTGGCTTTGTAATATTTAGTTGGAGCAAGAGATGAGTCAGTCGAGGTGACTACAAGGGGAAGTGCAAGATCTATGGGACCCAATGGTTGGAATCCCAACCCCACCTGAAAGGGGTTGTGGTCAGTTGAGCTATGCAGGGCTTGGTTGTAGCTATGTTGGACATAGGGAAGGCTCTCATCCCATGTGCGAGGGTTATTTGAATTATACATGCGAAGGAGTTTCACAATCATTCAATTGACAACCTCAGTTTGGCCATCTATATGGGGGTGGAAGGCCATGGATTTGGTGAGTTTGGTGTTCAGAAGTGACTAGAGGCTTGACCAAAATGTGTTGAGAAATTGAATGTCCCAATTTGAGATAATGGTTTATGGGATTCAAAAATGTACCCAGACTCATTCAAAGAAGATCTTGGCAGTGGCCTTTGCTGTGGTGTTGTTCTTGCAGGCAACTAGAATCGCCATCTTAGAAAAGAGATCAACAACCACAAAAACACAGTGATTTCCATGCTTGGTGGACAGGAGGCCTGACATGTAGTCCATTGAGATGGATTATCATGGCCTATTAGGAGTAGGAAGAGGGATGTACAGGCCCTGTTTCTTAGTGTTCATTTTGGAAATAGCGCAAGTAGTGCAGAACCTGATATACTTTCTGACCTCCTGTCGAAGTTTCGGCCAATAGAAATGATTATGTAGCATCACCAATATCTTTTCGACACTGAAGTGTTCTGCCACCCAACTGTAGTGATATTCCTAGATCATATTCACTCACTCACTTGATGGAACAAAAATATGGACTAGACGACACAACAAACCATCCTTAAAATGGAAATTATCGACAATTGTGTTTGCACCCAACATTTGGTAGGTGGTGGTGAAGTTGGGGTCTGTCTCATAGAGTTG
>SNQJ01S0245683.1:0-13179 GCA_010110895.2 Picea sitchensis | reverse complement strand
ATATGTTCTTCCTCTAAGTGAATAATGTGATGATGTCTGTATTTTTGAATGCGATCCTCCATTTCACTGAGGATTCTCTTGTGTGACGGATAGTCACCATGGCCCTCTGTTACACCCACTCTAGTGCATGCATCATAAAAATTAGATAGTTTATCGTACTGTTGCAAAATTTGTTCATAAATATAGACGAAGAATAGAGCTTTATCGCTCGTAAAGTCAACGAAGGAATAATCCAGACGAAGAATAGAGCTTTATCGCTAGTCTCTCATGGTTGACCATGAGAGACCATGTCTCACTGTGGTTGACCACATTTTATCATGTTGACTATGGTTGACCATGTTTGACCACATTTGACCATATAGACCATGGTCAACTATGCAAGACCATGTAGACCATGGTTGAATATGGTTGACCATGATTGTCTATGTTTAACTATAGTTAACTATGATAGAGTATGGTTGACCATGTTGACTTTAGTAGATCATGGTTGAGTTTCCTTAACTATTAAAGACTATAGTTGACCATGTTTGACTATAATTGTTTATGGTTCTCTATGGTTCACCATTATTAACGATGGTTCACCATGGTTGAGTATGGTTGACTATGTTGCCCATGTTGAGGATGGGCGTGCATGGTTGACTATGGTCAATTTTGGTTGAATATGAGAGACCATGTCTCACTGTGGTTGACCACATTTTATCATGTTGACTATGGTTCACCACGTTTGACCATTATTTAACCGATATAGACCATGGTCAACTATAAAGACCATGTAGACCATGGTTGAATATGGTTGACCATGATTGTTCATGTTTAACTATAGTTAACTATGATAGAGTATGGTTGACCATGTTGACTCTAGTAGATCATGGTTGAGTTTCCTTAACTATTAAAGACTATACAACCATGCTCTGACTATAATTGTTTATGGTTCTCTATGGTTCACCATTATTAACGATGGTTCACCATGGTTGGCATGGTTGACTATGTTGCCCATGTTGAGGATGGGAGTGCATGGTTGACTATGGTCAATTTTGATTGAATATGGTCAACTTATGGTTGAATTGGGTTTACTATGATCAACATATTAATGACTATGGGTCAATATTGTTAACCATGTTTGACCCCGTGGTAGAGTATGTATGACCACATTTGATCTGCATGGTTTCCCATGGTTGCCCATGAAAGACTATAGTTGATCATGATTGACCATGGTCAAGAATATTTGACAATGGTGACCATGGTTAATTCATGGTTGACCATGGTCGATTATGATTTCCCATGGTTTCCCATATGTTTGACCATGGTTGACTATGGTTACCCATGGTTACATGTGTTTGACCATGCTTGACTAAGGTAGACCATGGTCAACTATCGAAGACCCTTGCTAACGATAGGTGACTAAGTGGCTGACCATGGTTGACTATATACGACCATATTGATTATGCCGGACTGCGAGAGACCATGTCTAATTACATTGACCAATTTTGATCGCGTTGACTATGCGGCTGACCATGTAGACTATGTATGAACATGTTTGACCATGGTTGACTATGGCTGCCCATGAAAGGCTATAGTTGGTTATGGTTGACCATGCTTACAATGGTGTCTACGTTGCCCATGTTGATTGTGGTTGACCATGTATTTATTATGATTTCCTATGGTTTCTTATAGTTGACTATGGTTGAACAAGGTAGACCATGGTCAACTATGGAAGACCATGTCGACCATGGTTAATTATGATTAACCATGGTTGGACGGTGTATGATCATGGTTAACTATGGTTGACCATGTTTAAACATGGTTGACTATGTTTGGACATGGTTGACCATGATCATATAGTTTACTATGGTTTGATTGCATCACAATGTGACATTGATAAAGGGTTGTGTTCAATTGTGATGTTAAGATATGTTCATCACATTACAACGCCAGGTTATGTTCATCACATTACGATGTAAGGTTTTTGTTTGATAGATTGCGATGTCGGGTATTATTTAATACATTGCAACATCAGGTTATGGTCGTCACATTGTAACATCAAGTTTTTTTCATCACATGACAACGTTAGGTTATGGTCATCACATTTGTGATGTTTGGTTTTGTTTGTCACATTATGATGTTGCTATGGTTCGTCACATTATTACAAGTGTTGGAACGTGTTTGTCATATTATGTGAGATGGCGGATTATGTTCATCACATTGTGACATTGCTATGTTTGTCCCATTGCAATGTTATTATGTTCGCTACATGGTGACAATGGTTACTGGAATCACATTGTGACAATAGGGTTATGTTTGTCACATTGTGATATCATGATACATCTTCATCACATTGCGATATTGTGTTATGTTGGATTGCATCACAATATGATGTTAAGGGGAAGGGCTGCGTCTGGAATGCAATGTTCAGATGTGTTTGTCAAATTACAACGTCACGTTATGTTCGTCGGATTGCGGCATCAAGGAATGTTCGTCACATTGGGACATTAGTTTTTGTTCGTTGCATTGCAAGGTAGTTTTATGTTTGACTAAGACAGAAAAGGAAGCTCGGTGATGTTGTAGTTATGTTGGATTTCATCATAATGTGATGTTGGTGAAGGGGTTATGTTCAAATGCAATGTTCAGATGTGTTTGTCAAATTACAACGTCACGTTATGTTTGTCGGATTGCGGCATCAAGGAATGTCTGCCACATTGGGACATTAGGTTTTGTTTGTCGCATTGCAAGGTAGTTTTATGTTTGACACATTGTGAAAAGGGAAGTTTTTGGCCAAGTTTTGAAAAAAATTAACGATGCTTTTCTTTTGTCACGGAAATATGAACTTTGAATTGACGTGACATATCGCATGAAAGGAAAATTCCCTACAATGTGATGTTTCATGACTAAAATGTTTTTTTTCATGAGCCAAAAGTTTCTTTTCATGCAATACAAAAGTGTTCTTTCTCACAATGTATCACACTTAAAGTATCTTTCCTCCTTACTTCGGCAGTACTAGCTTTTTATCTTTGAAGATGATTTTATACTTGTGATAAGGACATTGTTTTAAGCACATTGATAGCAAATCAAATTTGAACTTCTGCGTGATGATAAATTATACCTATTATAAGGACTTTTAAGTACGCCACACACGTAATACTCTTGTACCATGATATATATATATATATATATATATATATGAGAAATTCAACACTTTTAGAATCATTCAAGTTAGTTTGTAAACCAACTAAATTATGAGTCTCTGAAATTATTTTTCATTAGATTTAATAATCCTATAAAGTTTTTAAAAATGGATAAAAATGATAAGTTGAAATTTTATTTGAATTATAAAATGGCATTGACTTTGAATTTATAAAAATAAATTTATTACAAATTTATTTATACCATGTGGTGTGGGTGAGATCATTGGGGTCCATCCTTTCATAGATTTTGGAATTTATTTTCATATATTGGACATGGTTATGTTGTATTGTTCATGCCAATGAACCTAATTTTATTAGTTGTGATTATAAAAATGATATTGACTTTTAAGTATATGTGTGTATTATAAGGAACAATTGCAAAACAACTATACAAAGTTTTTTTTTAATTTTACTTAAATGCATGTTTAATTCTATCAAATTAGATTATACATTTCTTTGTACTTAAAAACCATATATATAAGAATTGCAAAACAACTATACAAAAAAAATTAATTTCTACCTAAATACATGCTTAATTCCATAAAATTAGATTGTACACTTCTTTATACTTAAAAACCATATGATTTTTATAATGAAAAAGCATATTAATATTAATTTTGAAACTTATTAAATTTTAAAACAACACTAAATCAAAATCAATATGGACATGTATGCTTGACATACATCCATATATATATATACAAAAAAAAAAAAAAAAAAAAAAAAAAAAAAAAAATTCAAATTGGTTTGTAAACTAATTAAATTATCAAACTTTGTAAATTAATTAAATTATCAAACTCGAAATATTTTTTTATAAAATTTAAAAAAAATAGATAAAATGACATTAACATTTATTTAAATTATAAAATAATGTTGACTTTTAAATTTATAAAATAAACTTAAAATATATTTATTATCAAACTATGTATACTTTGTGGTGTGTTGAACCACAGTAAATTTTTAAAATATATTTATTATCAAACTATGTATACCTTGTGGTGTGTTGAAATCCATTAACTGGGGTCCATCCATGATACATTTGGTGTATTTTAGAATTTATTTTCATGTATTGGGGTTGGTGGTGTTGCATTCTTCATGCCAATGGATCCTTTATATATACAAAGCCTAAGAAACAATTATGAAACAACTAAATAAAATTTATTATTTTTACTTAAATATTATTATTTAATTCCATCAAATTATATTATAATTTTTATATTTAAAATTTTTTACTTAAAAACTATATCAAATGCTTTATATATCAATTTCTATAAAATTATATTATATACTTCTTTATATTTAAAAACCATATCATTTTATTATGAAAAACATATTAATATTAATTTAAAAACTTATTAAATTTTAAAACATACATATATATATATATATATATACATATATATATATATATATATATATATATAATTTCATTTACAAACTTATTAAATTTTAAAACATCACTATCTATATATATATAATTCATTTTAAAAACTTATTAAATTTCAAAACATCACTTCATCGATTGGTAATTCAGGTTCCATATTCAACTCATTATTTCATGCGTTTATATCATGGTTAGAAATGAATTATATATATATAGAGGTAGATGTTTTGTGGTTCTAATAGTTTTTAAATGAAATATATATATATATATATATATATATATATATATATATATATATATATATACTTTCATTTAAAACTTATTAAATTTTAAAACATCACTCTCTCTCTCTCTCTCTATATATATATATATATATATATATATATATAATCTAATTTCTAACCATGATATAAACGCATGAAATAATGAGTTGAATATGGAACCTGAATTACCAATCGATGAGAAACCGACCTTCATTATTGAAACCTCCATGTAGTGTGCACCCACATATCAATGATGAAAGGTATGTTAAGATGCTCCCATAACAGATTAATCCTCGACATGAAATTGCATAATAAATACAATATTCAAAATTTGTATTTCCAACTTGGCATTTGGCTTAATTCCAAATCTATAGATTTCATACATGTTCTATTTATCCTAGTATATAGCTTTGGAAAATCATAAACTAGCACAGCCACATATAATTGTATCATCAACTTCAAAGGTTGATAAGATGAAAAGAATCCTTAAAAGAATATATTAAATTTTATTATTGATTAAATGCAAAAATGTAAACTAGTTGAGTTTTACTTATTTGGTGTTAATATTTTAATTTTATGTTAATCACTTAATGGTAAATCAGCTAGCTTAATAAAGTACTCTTTTAAATATGAATAGGTGTTCTAAAAAGCAAACACATAAATCCAGATGTCTCTTATAATATAGGGAAGTTAATGTGATTGAAATCTCACCCATTTATTTTGTGCTAATTACTAAGAATATTCCACCCATATTTAATCATGTCCATAGAAAACTTTATTAATCACTAAAACCTCTATTAAATCATCAGCCTACTGTCAATAAGTGTACTTTCTAAACAAGTAGACCAACCCTATAATAATTACATATTACTTACTCCTTAAGACATTTCCATAGCATAAACATTATTTCACCAGAAAGTAAAAACATTTCATATAGGTAGTTATTTGCTAATTTTGTAGTGGAAATGACTTCCATCTATATTTCCTATTATTATATTTTAAGACATTTAAATAATAAATATTCTCACCAACATTGAAAATATAAATTATAAATTGTAATTTTTTAGTTATGTTTAAAATTTCACTCATTTTTCAATTATATTATAATTATATTATAAGTAATATTTAATATTTGTTGTTGTAAGAACTCTATATATTAAAACAAAAGATCTATTTAAACTATGAGAAAAAGAATCTTTTAACTTTGAATAAATTAAAATATATCATAAACTTAAAAAGAAAAATAGTTTTAAAGTATATTATAAGTTCAAAGAAAATAATTCTTTTTGAGGAGCTAAAATTTAAACCATTGGAATTGTTATCGCAAGAGTTGTATTTGTGCAAAATCCCCAACACAAGTCTCCAAATATTTGTAACTATAGGAAATCCTATCCATGTCACCTTAGTAAGAAATCCCTTTGTTTTAGTGATGGAAGAGGTCCACTGCAAGGGAGGCTTCCCTGATGACTTCAAGGGATCAAAGTAGCAAGTTTATTATCCAAACCTACTGCCCCCTCTCTTGATCACCCAAGTCAAGGCCTAGGGTCAAGGAGAGCTTGGTGAGGTATATAGAGGTTTTTTTAGTACCCAATTTAACAAGAACACTTATAGCATATATATGGTTAATTTTCAAGTATAAACATCCAAATACCACCTCCAAGACACTAGACAACAAAATTTACTATGGTTGTTATGCAATTGTATACAAGTACAACAATTTATAACAACAGGTACAAGTTTATAACAACAACAATAAAAGTGAGACTTAATTGCATCAATTGACAAGGGAAATTTAGCACATATCTAATAGATTATCCAATTGTTTCCAAGCAATTTTGAGCATGTTATACCACTATTAGAGCAATATATGCAACAAATTAGAGTATGTTAAGATGGCGGGAGAAGAATTTTGCAACAACAAAAAGTTTATTAGTCAATTAACTTTCAATGTTAGTGTTAGTAAAGCTAGTAGGAAGCTTGAGAGAATTAAAATAGAGGGTTGTTGATCACTTTCACCATTAGAGAGATTATGATTGGGTTCCTTTGATGGGATATGGAGTCTTTACAAAAAGAAATGCAATAAGTTTTGGAGATGAAGCTAGCAAAGGTTAAGAGGTAGGGTTTAAACTCTAAGGTGTTATCACATTAAGGCCTCTAATAACCTTGAGGAGAGGTTGATTGCTACAAAGCAGCAAGCACTTTTGTGCTCTAGCAACCTTTTCTCCCTCTTAAGTTCTTCAACTGCATCACAATCAAGAGTCTAGGGTCAAAACCCTAAAGTGATAACACCCTTTAGGGCTTTGGGAGTCTAACCCTAGCTAGGATTTCTTAACAAATTCAAGCATTGTGTAATTAAACTTGTGAGAGGAGGAAGCATTTATGATCCTTTGTTAGGGTTTCACCAAGAAAGATCTATAGCATGAATAAGTAAAATTCACCATGAAACATTCATAGCATGAAATAAAATTGTAGAAATTCTACTTAATTCACCAAGATATCACAATAAACCCCAATTGCGTAAATTCCAACCATAAAATCAACAAGTAAACCATACACTGGCCTCCCAAGAGATAGCAAGGAGGAGAAAGAAGCCACAACCCCAATATAGAAAAAAATTCAGACTTGTTCTCTCACAATGCAGGAGAACATGTGATGATAAAATGAAATGAAATTGTTTTATTTATATGGATATACCTTGACCTATTTTTTCACAATAAAAATTGTCAACAACAAAATATAAGAGGGTCGACCGAGATTTAATTTTCCCTTACATTGTGCAAAAACAAAATTTACATGAAATAAAAACCCTAGAAGGGTGGGATGGCATGCCCTATAAGGGTGATATGGGATTTGGAAGTGCAACGCCAAGCATGAAGCAAGGAGGGAGACGCTGGTCTCCAAATGCCATGTGTCATTTTTTCTTGTGCTAAAGTGTCCTGTCATGGGTCTCCTCCTTTCAAGCCTCCTATGGAACCATCTCATCCACCAAACACTAGCCCCAAGGTGATGTCAAGGGATAATAAGTGACGCCCTATGCCTCCAAATGCCAACTTCCAAGTGGAGAAGGGTGAAACATCATCCTCTAGTGATGAAGTGCCTCTAAAGGCAATGTCCTCCACTCTCAAAGTATAACGATCATCATTAATGGTCACCCATTTGTGGGGTATGGAATCCATCATGTGGGAAAGGTCCTGTAAAGATAAATAGGTATGCCCTCCAAGGTTCCATAGGTCACATGAATCATGCCAAGTAAGACACATTTAATACAAGAACTACCCAAACATGCACTAAAGCCCCCTTTAAAATTAAACAAATGCTCAAAGACCTTATAATTTTTCCAAATTTAGGTATGACAAGGGTGTCATGGTGCCATGGCATTAGGTGCTTCAATCCCTAAGTCAAGTAATGTTTCCTAAGGAAATAATATATACATCATGTAATGTGTATGAGGTGGTTTTCATAAGAATTTTGAGCATGGGGTTCTGACATATCAAGGGCCCATATTTTCATTTTATGGGTACCTTTAGAGGCTATGTTGCATCCCCTTCGCTTGTGATGCAACATTTTATGAGCCCTTTATTGCCTTCATTTATTTATATTCCTAACATTGAGTGTTATGTGCAATGGAGGAAGAGCATCGCAATGCCACTTGAAGTTAGGAACACATTGAGTGCCATATGCAATGGAAATTAAAAAATATCACAAATGCATTCCCCCATGCTGGACATTTATTAATTATTTGTTTTCTTTTTTAAAGGTCCTTCATTTTTATGGAGAAGCATTTCATTTCTCTCTTAGGACCTTTAGGGTGAGCATCTAAAAGGACAATTAATGGCTTTTAACTTTTTCCAGCCACAACACCTCTAGGTTTCCTAGCCCTCTCTTCCCATGAAATGAGGTACAAACCCCTTCTTGGGTCAATGCAACTAAACCAAAAGATTAGGAACCAGATGGGAAGAAGTGGAAAGTGGTATAAGGGAGGAGAAATTGTACCGATGATTCCTTCAAGGGAACCCCCAGTAGGGCAAACCTCCTTTTCCCCGAGGGTGACCAACTTACTAGGATACCATGTCAACCACCAAGTGAAATTTGAAAAGTTGGTATAATTTCCAAGCAAACGCTCCATAACCAAGAAAGGACCTCTTTGCAACATGCTCAAATGCTTCAAATATTAAAGTGACACTTACCATGAGACCGACTTGTTACCTAATAAAGAAAGACATGTTGTCTTCTGGGAGCCAAGCCGCCTAGTGGAAGTTTCACTGAATGATGATGATGTAGTAAAACTCCACTACTACATATGGGGTCAAAATTTGAAAAAATATATACGATAAGGATAAAATTAATCATATCATTGTAAATTACGACATAATATTAAAATTTCAATCTTTTATGGGTGCCCGATGAACGTCGGACTTCTAACGAATGTCTATATTTGTCAATCTTTTGACGAACCTAGAGGATAACTCGTCGATCTATCGATGAATCTAGATGATTCCAACTACCCGCTTGAAAACGGTTTAATCTAAGCAATTAATTTCACTGACTTGGTCAACTTTTACATAGTCAATGTTCGTTAGAAGATCGATGAAGGTTAGTGTTTTACTTCATTTTGTTGTAGGTGTGATGATTATAAAATATTTGTATGCTCATTGTTGATTGCATGATTTATTATTCTCTCTATAAAGCAATTTGTCAAATCCACTATTGATCCAGAGGCTCTAATTTTGTACTTTGAAGGTTAAGCAAATTTTTATTATTACTTCTATCTCTTTTTAAATACCCATCACCATCATCAGCCTACCGCCGCCATAAATAATCATCATCGCTATCACATCATCATCGCGGGTAGCCATCACATCAATATTTCCATTGTCATCATCATCGCTTTCATCGCCACCGCTACTACGACTATCATTTTCACATGGCCTTCATCATCAATATCATCATTACCATTATCATAAATGTCGCCATTTTCATCACCATCGCCATCACCTCATCATCATCGTGTGGTCATCATTAATAATTACCACATCATAGTCGCCATTGTTGTTACCGGGTTGTCACATCTCGCCATCCCCACTGCTTTTCAGTGATAATTAATGTTGTTGTTGTCGCGGTCATGGTAATCAACATTATCTGCATCCTACTCCTCATCTTCATTGTCATCAATATAAAGGGAAAATTAGGTCCAAGAATTTTTTTTATCACGAGGTGAGTTATATGTCCTCTTAATATTGTTCTCTATGGTTGGATGAGGTTCACCATCATCTCCTATCTAAGGGTGTTGATCTTTTGATTAAATATGTTCATTCATTAAACCCAAGTGAGTACTTTGAATTTATTTCTACCCTCACTATACTAAGTAAGTGGTTATGATTTTCACTATAAATGCCCTTCCATATTTTGTACTCAATCTTTGTAAATATTCTTGTAAATAAAGATATATTTTTCGACCAAAGAAATCAACTGTGAAATCGTTGAAAGTACATGAGAAAATCTAAGTATTGGAGTAGAAAATAGAAAGCACATATAGTAGTGTATATATTTGTGTATGATTATATAGTTGAACAACCAAATTTCTAGGAAGGGTACTCAACTAATTGACTAAATGGAGGAAATGGAAAAGTCACCATAACTTCACCCCAAATCAAAGGAAAAATATATGAAAAGGTGTAAGCTTAGGTGGCACTTTCCTTTCTAAGACATATATATTGTCCTTAACATGTCATTTTGGGAAAATAAGGGATTATTTTGTACAAATCCATTATTTGATGCAATCCCACCACTAATTATTGTTTATTATGGGTAAAAATAACAAAAAGACATAAAGCATACAAGGATATTAAAAACAAGGATAAGAATTCCAAGTTGAAGGAAAAAAGAGGTGGAAAATCAAGATTAAAAACTCTAGAAAGAAACCTAAGATGACTAAGAATACATCTTATAATACCTATTAAAGGAACTAGATATGGCTAAGAAGATGTAAGGTAGATAGAAGGAAATAAGTAGATAAAATAAATTCTTTAAAATAATAGTTTAGATGTAGAGCCATTGTATATTATATTACAAAGTCTAGAATTTAAAATTACATGTAGTGGATTAACCAATCTAAAATATAACAAATAAAGGGAAGGAAACCCTTCATCATCATCATCAACAACTGTCATGGTTATTTTCATCATTATTACTATTGTCAGAGTTTCTATCATCATCGCTGCCGCTGCCATGGTCATGGTCATCGCCGTTGTCGTCAGCCAATGTCATAAATCCATCATCATAATCATCGGCTATCGCCATCATCATGACAATTAATACCTTTTCATCGCCATTTTCTAATCGTCATTAATAATCATCTTCATCGCCATTTCCATGGTCATGATCATCATCATATCGTCATGGCTAAGAAGATGTAAGGTAGATAGAAGGAAATAAGTAGATAAAATAAATTCTTTAAAATAATAGTTTAGATGTAGAGCCATTGTATATTATATTACAAAGTCTAGAATTTAAAATTATATGTAGTGGATTAACCAATCTAAAATATAACAAATAAAGGGGAGGAAACCCTTCATCATCAACAACAACAATTGTCATGGTTATTGTCATCATCATCGTCATTGTCGTAGTTTTCATCATCATCATCGTCGTCGTCATGGTCATGGTCATCGTCATCATCGTCGTCAATGTCGCAACCATCATCATAATCATCGTCATCGTCATCATCATCTTTTTCATCGTCATTTTTGCAATCGTCATCGTCATCGTCATTGTCATCATCTTCATCGTCATTTCCATGGTCATGATCATCATCATATCGTCATTATCATTGTCATAATCATCGTCATCATCATTGTCATCATTGTTGTCATCGTTATTTTCATTGTCATCATCATCATCATTGTCATTATCATGATCATCATCATATCTCCATCGGTGTTGCCATATCGTCATCGTCATCGTCATCATAGGGGTTGATTAATAGAGTTATATTAGGGGTTTGTAGTGTAATAGAGATATAATATAGCTAGTAATAGAGCTATAACATATAATTAATATATTGTTTTTAATTTTCTGTGGTGAGGAGTTTCACAAGTGTTGTTCGGATAATCCACAGTTGGTGTCATTTCGTCGTCGACGTTTCGAATCCGAATCAGGATTCATCATCAGGACTAATCATCGAGTGAGAGCTAGTTGATCATCGTCAATTAATACTTTAGTTGCAAGACAATTTAACAGTTATTTAGTTAAGTCGGCTGTCCTAATTTCAGGATTTTAAATTAATTAATGAGACTTAAATCTAGGGTTTTGAGAACTTTTAATTATTTGTTTAGGTTTTTAGGGTTTTAGGTAATTTATTAGGTTTTACTCCTAATTAAGTGTTTAATAGTGTCGGTAGTTTGTTTGTGATTATTTTTAAGGTGATTAGGATGTTAGTGTCATAGGTGATCAATATCTAAGTGCGGAATAATAATTAATGTGTGTAAGTATATATAAAAAAGTTGTAGGAAGCTTTAATTATTTATTTGTTTTAGGGTTTTAGGTAATTAGGTTTTACTCTTAATTAATTATTTAGTAGTGTTAGTGTATAGGTAGTGAGGTTATTTGCAATTATTTGTGGTTTAGGATATTAATATCATATGATTACAAATGTGAATTAATATTGAGAATCAATGCTTATTACCTAAGTGTGGATATTGTAGTTAGGTGTCAAAATAAAAGTAGTGTGAAATCTAGGTTTCCTTACTCAATTAGGTTTTTTATTTAAGTACTCAGRTTTAAGTTATATCTAGTTTATTAGAATTGATAGTGTTTTAATATGMGTTTGTAGGGTAATAATCTCTAAGGAGGGTATTAGGGTTTTTAAAGGATTAGGGTTTAATTAATAAAGTGTATAGGGACAAGTTTTTAATTATGAATATTTATAGTAGTAGTAAGACTAGATAGACTTCTAAACCTAAGAACCTATTCAAATAGGGAAAGGAAAGAAAAAGGTCGGTGTCGTACCTAATTTGGTCCATGATGGTCCCTTATTTGGTTGATTAATGGGTTCCAAAAGCTACTTACCTCCAGGCCACTGTCTTTGTTCATGTTGTTGGGGTGCTTGATTATTTCTATAACTTCTCTTAAGCGTCTTTTGTAGTAGTGACCCTCTTTTGCCAGTATCTTGGTATCCTCAAGGAAAACATGATGTTTGGTTTTGAGGAAGTATTCTGCTAAGGCGGAAGTGCGGGTACGTTCCTTTCTAATGTCTGCTTCGTGTTCCTTAATTCTTACCTAGAATGATCGTCCAGTTTCACCAATGTAACATTTCCAACATGAACATGACACTTTGTAGATGCCTTTCTCT
>SNQJ01S0245681.1:0-13179 GCA_010110895.2 Picea sitchensis | reverse complement strand
CCGTTTTAGGCGTGTGATAGCTCGTTGGAAAGGTATCGTCGAGGAGATTCATTTTGGGGGCTCAATAATGCCTTCAGATATCATTGAGAACCTTGATCTAAAAAAACCTTCATTTAGGCCCTCAAAATGGCCCCAGAAGTTAAAACCTGCTAAAAATAGTAAATTGCCAAAATTGCCAGAAAACCGTTTTGAGCCAGTCGAAAAAGGTGGGTGGCCACCGATATCCACCTGGATCACCATACTTCATGATCTATATCTTTACAACAAAGACAACTGGGTCTTCTACCAGGGCATTCCTTAGCAAGGTGTCCAGGTCTTCTGCAACTGTAACAAAGAGTTAATCCTCTCTTTCTCTTAAATGATCCCCATCCTTTCCTTTACTGTGCATTAGGATCATTGTAGCTAACCTGCAAAAAATTCTTTCTAGGATCTTGCATCCATTTGTTAGTCCAAACATTCTTTCTATGCATAGGAACAACATATCTTTCACTATTCTTATCATATCTACTCATATCAAATCTTTTTTCTTCTAGTTGTGCCCTAGTTTTCAGGCTAGGACAAAATTTATCAAACATACCTAGATCCATATTTTTGAAACAGGAATTTCTACTCATCTTACCTTTTCAATCAAAATTTCTCACTATTCTTACCTTTCTCACAGCACAAAGCTTCAAGATCTTACATCTTTTCTTCAGATCAGACTTCTCTTCTTAGCACAAAGTTTCACAATCCAAGTAGAGTACTGTGCACCAGGGCAACATATCTATGCACAGAGATTTCACAGTTTCAAGTCAGATTTTCGCATGGAGCTTCTTCTTCGTTAGTTCCTAGCAATCACAGTTTCATGTGAGATCTTCGCACAAAGATTCTTCTTCCTCAGTTCCCAACAATCACAGTTTTAGGTCCCGACAAAAGAACCATTTGTTGGCATAGGGGTATACCTGGGGTTCAACTCTACAACAACACACCAACAAAACTCTAACTACTGGCCCTTTCGGCAACACCTACGAAGTAGATGAAGTCTCACCCAAGGTAGAGGCAGGGGTGGTTGCAGGACTTAGATGTCTGCAACGTTAGCTGGGTCACATATATGTGATTGCAACACCTTAACATAACACTTAGTAATTACAGTTCATTAATATTCAACCTTAGTTCACAGTGCAACTAAACCCTAACAACAGATCAATGCAACATTCACACAGATCCAATGGATTCAAGCACTAAGCATACCAACATAGATCAAATCTAACATTCGTTCACATTATTCAGCACTAATCTATCATATCATATTCATCTATCATCTAACAATGCACTAAGCATTGAACCACATAAATAAGAGAGAAATCATAAAGCACAAAGCATTCATAACACAGGATATACGTGGTTCACCCGCTCCCTGGGGATATGTCCACCAACTCTTCATCTTATTTATTATCTTTTTTTTAATCTTCTTACATGCTCAAAGCCTCCAAATCAACTCCGCAGAGGATAGGAGATTAACATACCTCACCAGATCCTTCTTCCCAGAGTAAATCTAGGCACAGATCCTTACACAGTCTTTTACAGTCGCTTGCACTTAGCCTTGTAAGTCTCACACAGTGCGCACAAAGAAAAATCACACAGATCTACTTTTTCACTTAGCAACAATGGATCATACTGACTAGTCACTACTTCTTACATCCCCTAGACTTCTATTTATTCATTACAAAATAATCCTAAGCATGGGCAAACCCATGGGTCGACATCCCCATACCCATTACATAAGCCCAAAACCCAAAAAACCCTAAAAAGGGGCCAAGATCCCGCGATCTCCGCTTCGACTTCTGCTTTGCCTTAGACAACCTTTCAAAGTCCGAAAATGGTCAAAAATGACCAAGGGTCCTCAAAACTTGGTCAAGGGCCAACAGGCCCCCAACACTCACCTGTGACTCATCCCGAGTCACTCTAATTTGGGTAGCTCTGCCTCAAAAGCCTTGAGCTTGGATCGAGTGGCTTCAACCTATTTTTGTGCCAAGACCTCCTGCTCAATGAACTCTTGGATTACTGCTTCATTGACAGGTCCCTCTAAGCTCTGTTTAGCTGCAGTGACGACTTGCTCCAGTTCTGCTGCTCGGCCTTCGATCTCTGCAGATAGTTGGTAAGCCTAGTCCATTATTGGTTGGAGTCTCTGAGTTACTTCCATGACTCTTCTATGAATGGTGTCGACCTACTGCTGGGAAGTGCATTGTTCTTGGGATCGCTTCATCCTCTCAATGGCTGACAAGGGCTTCAACTGTGCCTGTATTGTTTCTGCTTGTTGCTTCACCTCATGGAGCAGTGACTCCAGTTCCTTCAATTCAGGATCCTCAGTGAGTTTCTCATAAGTTTGGGCACTGCGATCACTCAGTTGTTTACATTCCATGGTGAGGCCCTTGATTCTTTCAACTGTTCCTCAAGTATTCGCTTCTCTTTGATCTCTCACATCCTGTAGAGTACTGGGCACTGTTCTTAGCTCCAGATCTATGATTCTGTACTGAAGCTGCTGGATGGTTTCTACAAGATGTGCTACTTGGTGTTCTACTGGTTCTTCATCCTTCTGCTCCAAGCCTGTCACAGAGCGAAGTGCTCTGTTGACTGCTTCTTTTACTTCGACCTACTCCGCGAGGAGATTTTCTTTCTCCTGCTGGATATGCGCTCTCTCTTCTTCAAACTTTTCTTGAAGAGTGTCCTTCTCATGTTGTGCAATCTTGCATTGCTTTATAACTTCCTCCTGTGCTTGTTTTAGGGCCACTGTGGCCTGGTATTTCTCATCTTGTGATCGATGAAGGTGGGCTTCAGTCACATCATCCAGTCTGCAGAGTTGAGTAGGCTCATCTCCCAACTCTGGTTTTTCTGAGGGAGAGGCCATAGTGGACACCGTGCTGCTCGAATAAAGGGATTTCTGTACACCTCTTAGTTCTGCTTCAATTCTATCATACATGGCTTCTTGTTTTGCTTCATTTCCTTTCAAAATATCTTCTGAGGAATCTCCTATAGCTGAAATAATGAAGTCAAAGTCGTCGCCCATGACTACATTATGCATCTTTGGTTTATTTGACTTGGAATTCTTCTGCGATGAAAGTTTCGTGGGGGAAACCATCCTTTTCTTAGATTGATTAGTGTCATCAGGGAGGTTCTGTGGTGATGTTACTTCACCTTTCTTATCTTCTTCTTGTTATTTTCCCTCTTTGTTCCCTTCGTCATCACCTCCTCTGCTAGGTGACTCAGATGCGGTCTCTTATGATGTGCTGTGTACTTCCTGTACATTTTTATTCTTTTTCTTCTTGCTGCTGCTTGGGGCATCATACTTTTTGTGAGTAACCATCGGGTTTCCAATGAGGTCCAATTCAGATAGCTCTACGGGGTCAGTAGGGATAAGGATTTCTGCAGGCCAATCTTTAATGATTTCTTCCAGGTCCTCTGTAGTGAGCTTGTAGTAGTACTAAATTTCTTCTTTGCTTTCATCGATGTGCGGAATAATATAAATAAAATGCCTATCTGCATGGAACTTCATAAGAGGCTTGAACCTGTCCAGGGTGTTCGTCGCCATACGAGGGAAGATCAATAGCCCTCCTAAGATGCAGGTAGTAGGTATGAAATACTATGTTTGACTACCACTTCTTTCCCATATCGCTCGAATACCAGAGCGTGGTGAAATTCGCAGCAAGTGGATTGAATGTATCGATCTCAGGGTAGGTCGCACCTTTCGACATTTCCCAAGAAGTAAATGTGATGAGGATCAGGAGCCAGATGAAGTGAAAATCATAGCCCTAATCTTGAGCTTTGTGACAATCCAATTCGAGTTGGTTAACTAGGTCCTTCACCCAGTTCATCTATAGGCCTTCCATGCATTTCCCAGCGAGGTTAACGACAAACCCTCTAACCTGCGTGGGTCTATTCTTTCTTACTATCTTTCCCACAATTAATTGGCATGTTAGGCGCACTGAACCCTTCTAGATGGAGGCTAGCTTGTAGCCTCATGCCCCCTTCTCAACATCGCCGTATGTTTATTTAATTGTCTGTGCCAAGGCACGGTCTACAACTTTTCTTGGGTATAAGTCTTCTGGGTCTGGTCCCTGCATGCTCATTCCGGTGATCCTATGGATCAACGTTGGATAGACAGTGATACATCTATCCAACCAAAAATAACCACCATGGAATCATGACAACAAAATCTTAATGCAGGCGTTAACCTCCCGGTGCCTTCCAAAATGGGGAATCTTCATTACATTCAAAAGGGTGGACTGCACGAGGTTCATGGTCCATGGTTGAGGGATGATCTTTGTCTTCTTTCCCTTCATCTTGGTCAGATATTTGTGAGGTGTGAGAATTCCATAGCTCTTATGGTCTCCCAGGTTATAGTCATTAATCTTTAAGGTTGGAATCCTCTCTAGCTGTGGTCTGACTGTGCGTATCCCCTTTGGGAGATACATAGTGATGACAGTGTAGTTGAAGTCCCTCGGGACACTATTGCGACTCACTACACTATACAGGGGTGGGATGTACTCAGGTAGGATGGACGGTAATAACTTCGCATTCGCCAAGTCTCTCTATGCTTGGTTCTTTTATCAGTCGTAGCTCAGAATGGTCCGGATCCGCGAGTAGTCGACGGGGAGGCTTGCACTCCTCTCGTCGATGAAGCTTGTATGCCCACAAAAATTACCTTTTCAGTCATGAGGTCGATGAGTATATCCTTCACAAACTCTTTGACTATGCTAAGTTCTTTGAACATACACGCTCGTGGCTGACTATCTCAGGTTGAAGAGCAACTACTCAATGCAATAGGATGGATGGCGATAGCTCGATGATCACTGCGCGAATTCAACTGATCTGTGAGCTAAGATAATCATGGGTGGAAAAAGTGTTCTTGGTGCAAGGCTCTATGGAATAAGTAGACAACTAGGTAACAAATCTTTCCAACGGGCGAGAAGCCTTCATTAATGCAGTTCTGTCTGTTACGGCGCGGTCCCAACGGTCTAATGGCGAGCTTTCTATCCATAACTACTGTTCTAACTGTTCGAGTCATCGAGCTAACGGTTATAATGCCTCCAACGGTCATATTGCTTCGCCATGGCGAAGTGCCATGCTGTGATGTACTGGTATCCCAACGAAGTTCAGATTCTGGAATCCTTCCTTCTGCACAGTTCCTTCTGGAATTTTCTGTAACTTTTCTATCTTTGCTTTCTTCTTATTGAGCTTTCTAGCCTTCTTCCCGATGATCTTCGTCTCGATATTCCTCTTTCTATTCTGATTCTGATCTTCTCTGTGCATAGTAACTTTTCACTATTGATGGTATTTACTATGGTTCAAGGGAAATACTTCTTCTCTGTTTGGTGTAGGTGCTCTACTCTTCTGTACAGATAGGTGTCTCAAGTCCTCATGTGTCCTTTCAACTTCAACATCCAAGTTTCTAGTTCTGAATAACTTCGACCTATTCTCCTGTTCTTCAATCAAATGTGCGATCCTCCTAGTCATGAAATCTTTTAATTCTTGCTTCTTCTGCTCTAAGACTTCCTCTTCTTTTCTTCTGGCTTGATACTTTTCAATCCAAGGTTTTTCTAGTAACATAGAAAATGGGGCGCTGTTCTCAATAAATTTAACAACCTCAAAATCTTCTTCTGTCGAGGTTCCATGAGCACTCATAGATATCTGGGTAAGTTTTCCACATAGGGTTATCAACTTTCCTCTAAATAATACTATTCCTCCCAATGAAGGAATCATAGCAGGATTTCCTAAAATTTCCCAAGTTCTTTCTGTCATGATATTCACTCGTGTTTCCTAATCCAGAATGCAATCAATGTCGAAGTCTCCTATTCTTGTTTCTATGCATTCTTTTTCTTTGAAGATCTATGTTAAGTTGATGTTTCTGTGATCATTCATGGTTTGTTTCATTTGCAATAGTACAGTTTCTGATTCTTTATGTGGTTTTTCCATGATCTTAGTTTCTTGACCTTCCTCAGGGTTTTCTTGTCTCATATTCATTCTTTCAACCTTAGCAATCATTCTAGGGAAATCCAGAACTTCATGATCAATAGCTTTACAACAAAGACAACTGGGTCTTCTACGAGGGCATTCCTTAACAAGGTGTCCCGGTATTCTGGAATTGTAACAAAGAGTTAATCCTCTCTTTCTCTTAAATGATCCCCATCCTTTCCTGTAGTGCGCACTAGGATCATGGTAGCTAACCTGCAAATAATTATTTCTAGGATCCGACATCCATTTGTTAGTCCAAACATTCTTTCTATGCATAGGAATAACATATCTTTCACTATTATTATCAGATCTACTCATATCGAATCTTCTTTCTTCTAGTTGTGCCATAGTTTTCAGGCTAGGACAAAATTTATCAAACATACCTAGATCCATATTTTTGAAACAAGAATTTCTACTTATCTTACCTTTTCAATCAAAATTTCTCACTATTCTTACCTTTCTCAGAGCACACATCTTCAAGATCTTACCTCTTTTCTTCAGATCAGACTTCTCTTCTTAGCACATAGTTTCACAATCCAAGTAGAGTATTGTGCATTAGGGCAACAGATCTACGCATAGAGATTTCACAGTTTCAGGTCAAATTTTTGCACAGAGCTTCTTCTTCCTCAGTTCCTAGCAATCATAGTTTCAAGTCAAATCTTCGCACAAAGCATCTTCTTCCTCAGTTCCTAGCAATCGCAGTTTCAGGTCCTGGCAACGAAACCATTTGTTGGCACATGGGCAGTCCCAGGGTTCAATGCTACAACAGTGCACCAAAAAAACCCTAACTACCGGCCTTTTCGACAACACCTGCGAAGGAGATGAAGTCTCACCCGAGGTAGAGGTAGGGGTGGTTGCAGGACTCAGATGTCTGCAACCTTAGCTGGGACACAGATCTATGATTGTGATACCTTAACAGAGAACTTAGTAATTACAGTTCGTTAATATTCAACCTTAGTTCACAGCGCAGCTAAACCCTAACAATAGATCAACGCAACATTCACACAGATCCAATGTATTCAAGCACTAAGCATATCGACAGAGATCAGATCTAGCATTCGTTCACATTATTAAGCACTAAGCTATCATATCAAATTCATCTATCATCTAACAACGCACTAAGCATTGAATCACATAAACAAGAGAGAAATCATAAAGCACAAAGCATTCATAACACAGGATATACATGGTTCACCCCCTCCCTGAGGCTATGTCCACCAACACTTCGTATTCTTTATTAGCTTCTTTCAATTATCTTACATGCACAAAGCCTCCAAATCAACTCCACAAAGGACATGAGATCTGCACACCTCACCAGATCGTCCTTCCCCAAGTATATCTAGGCACAGAGCCTTACACAGTCTTTTACAGTCGCTTGCAATTAGCCTTGAAAGTCTCACACAGTGTGCACAAAGCCAAATCACACATATCTACTTTTTCACTTAGCAACAATGGCTCATACTGACTAGTCACTACTTCTTACATCACCTAGACTTCTATTTATTCTTTACAAAATAGGCCTAAGAAAGGGGCATAAATGTGGTGAGAAGAAACTATTCTACATAGACTGTGAAGAGGAAGAAGATCAGGAATTGAAACCGTCACAAGACCCAGATCTAGAAGAGACTACTCCAACAATATCTTGTCATGCATTGGCCAACACCATTACTCCACAAACGCTCAAGATACAAGGATAAATCAAAAAGAAAACAAAGGTAACAATATTGATTGATTCAGGTAGCACCCATAATTTCATCAATTACAAATTAAGTAAAGATCTCAATTGCTTTGTATATCCTGCACCAGATTTTCAAGTAGTGATTGCAAATGGAGGTACCATAAATTGTTTAGGGAAATGCCATAGTATTAAGCTCAACACGGGGGAGTATTTTTTGGATAGCCCCATGATTTCCATCCAAATGGGCGGTGTTGATGTTGTATTAGGGGTCCAATGGTTGCAATCACTGGGAACAATGGCCTTTGATTTTCAAAATCGTTTCATGAGATTTTCCTCAAATAGAAAGGAAATTGAGCTTAGAGGTATCCAAGGGAAGCCCTATAAAGTGATAAGATCTAATAGCATGGAAAAATTACTCAAAAGGGACACCATGGTGTAATTTCACAATTGTGATCACTTGATGTTCAAACATCTATAGCCCCTACTCCATCAATTCTCCAAATAATCATCAACGATCATTCCAAGGTATTTGGTGAAATGCCTAAGGGTCTTCCACCTGCTCGAGATCATGACCATGCTATTCATTTGCATCCAGGAAGTGTACCACCTAACATTAGGCCTTACAAGTATCCATATGCACAAAAGAGTGAGATTGAGCATAAGATCTAGGAAATGTTAGAGACCAACATCGTTCAACATAGCCAAAGTTCTTTCTCTTCACCAGTGGTGTTGGTTACAAAAAATGATGGTTCATGGTGTATGTGTCTATATTATAGACAACTAAACAAAATGACCATCAAAGATAATTTTCCTATCCCTGTCATTGATGAATTATTAGATGAATTAGATGGAGAAAAAATCTTTACTAAGTTGGATCTTTGTTCGAGATATAATCAAATCAGAATGAGGCAGGAAGACATTCCTAAAACAACTTTTAGAACACATGAAGGTGATTATGAGTTTTTGGTTATCCATTTGGAATGACTAATGCACCTTCAACATTTCAAAGCTTGATGAATTCTACTTTCAAGCCCTTCCTTAGAATTTTTTTGTTAGTAATTTTTGATGACATACTAATCTACAGTAAATCTTGGGAAGAGCATGTACAACATGTTGATAGAGTATTACAACTATTGAAAGAGCAACAAATTTATGCAAAGTCTTCCAAGTGTGCCTTTGGGGTTCAATAAGTGGAATATTTGGGTCATATTGTATCTCATGGTGTAAACGTGGCCCCTAACAAAATTAAAGCTATGAGGGAATGGCCAATTCTCAAAACCTTGAAGAAACTTAGAGTATTCTTAGGATTGACAAGCTATTACCACAAGTTTGTCAAGAACTATGGTCAAATACCAACACCTCTAACAACATTATTAAAGAAGGAATCATTTTCTTGGACTGAAGAAGCAACTAAAGCTTTTGAAAAACTTAAGGAGGCTATGTGTATGAATCCCGTATTGGCCACACCCGACTTTACAAAAAGATTTTATGTGGAGTGTGATGCCTTAGGCCATGGAATTGGTGCAGTTTTAATGCAGGAAGGAAGACCCCTTGCCTTTGAAAGTAGCCAACTTAAAGAAAAAAACTTAGTCAAACCCATTTATGAAAAATAAATGTTGGCCATACTACATACAGTTCAGAAATGGCGCCCATACCTAATAGGAAGACACTTCAAGGTAAAAACGGATTATGATAGTTTGAAGTACTTCTTGGAGCAACGATTATCTTTAGAAGAGAAACAAAAATGGGTTACAAATATGTTGGGTTATGAATTTTAAATTATCTACATAAAAGGAAAACATAATGTTGTGGCAAATGCCCTTTCCAGGAAAGAAGAAGAAACAAAAGGTTCACTATGTGTTATTTCTATCCTGCAATCTTATTGGATGGAAAAAGAAAGGATAGAATGGAATCAAGATCAAGAGGTATGCAAGATCATTCAAAAACTACATGAAGACCCCAATTCAGTAGATAATTGTTTATGGAAGAATGATTTGCTATGGTATCACAATATCATATACTTATGTAAGAATTCCCAACTCAAATAGAAGATCCTTCTGGAATTGCATACTTCTCCTATAGGGGGGCATTTAGGATTCTTGAAAACATACCACATGATCAAGAAGGATTTTTTCTGAGAAGGTCTTAAAAATGATGTTCAATCAAGACTCCGGGTCTCCTACAACCATTAGCTATACCAAGCCAACGTTGGGAAGAATTTTCCATGGATTTTATTATAGGTTTACCCAAATCCGAAGGAAAGATTGTCATCATGGTAGTAGTGGATTCACTAAAAACGTATGCCCATTTTTGCTTTCTTTCTCATCCTTTTAAAGAAAGTATAATAGAAACAACATTCATGGAAACCGTTCAAAAACTACATGGAGTCCCAAAGATTATTGTAAGTGACAGAGACCTAATTTTCACAAGAATTTTTTGGACTGAATTATTTTCTTGTTTGAATAGTCAATTGGCTTATAGCTCATATTACCACCCTCAATTTGATGGGAAATATGAGATTGTGAATAAATTTTTAGAAGGATATTTTTGTTTCTTTTCATCCGATAAACATACAGAATGAGTCAAGTGGTTTCCCTTGGCTGAATGGTGGTACAACACATCCTTCCATACTTCATAAAAAAATTCCCCATTTCTGGCATTGTATGGATATCATCCTCCATCCACCACATCACCCTTGAAAGATAATACAAAGGTTCAAGTAGTGGAGGACCACATAGGGAACCAACAAGAGGTCCTCAAACTATTGAGGGACAACTTGGTTATGGCACAAAATAGGATGAAACAACAAGCATATAAACATCACATTGAAAGGGAATTTGAAGTGGGGGGTTGGGTATTTCTAAGGTTACAAACATGCAAACAAATGTCCCTCAAGCAACAAAATAAGGACAATAAATTAACACCCAAATATTATGGACCCTATAAGATTTTGCAAAGGATTGGAAGTATGGATTACAAATTGGAGTTTCCTCCATCTTCATGTGTACATCCAGTCTTCTATGCTTCTTGCTTAAAGAAGGTCATCAACAACAAGATTCCAGTCCAAACTATTTTACCATAGATCAATGAAGAAGGGAAAATCATAGTATATCTAGAAACAATCCTTGAAACAAGAATTAAGAAGCTGAGAAATAGAACAATTACATAGTACCTCGTCAAATGGAAGAACATACTAGTGGAAGAGGCGACATGGGAAGATGAGTTCTTTTTGCAGAAGCATCTGTGGTTAAACGAGTGTTGAGGACAACACTTGTTTGAAGGGGAAGGGCATGTTAAGCCCTAGAAAAAACCCCATGTTATGTATAAACCCCCTTATTAAGCCTTAGATATTGAATTATTACATTTCTAGTAGGTCAGATAGAACCCTTCATTTCACCCTTTCATCTTAATTGTAACCCTTTGTCTCTTATATATATATATATATATCAAGGAGATCTAGTATTAAGAACATCTTATCTCATCTCATATTGTATTATGAAGTGGATCTATTGTAAAAGGAGGTTCCCCCCTCGAAGTGGACTGCAATTATTGACTTTTTATCAATTTTAATGCATTGGATCATAACAAACTAGGATCCATTTGAGATGTCATTCACACATTCCATATCCAATGACTCACTGTGACTAATAAGTAAAACAATACACATGCATATCCAAATAACACATGATAGACACACAATATATTAGAACTATCGCAACTTTATTATTCCGTTCATTCCATTCGACACAAACATATAGTATACAAACTATATTCGACAACAACAAAGTTTCACATCCCTTATGATATAATTTCCCAAAAATACAACATAATATGCAATGCACATCCTTTATGACCTCAAACATACGATAGACTCAAATTTATATTCAGAAGCATTACAACGTTACAAAAGTCTCAGAGTGAGCTCGATACCAACAACTCAATGGATCTCATCTAACCATATAATTCTATCTCTGATGTCATTGCTTCCTTTTATAACTTTCTCTGCTCGAGAGCTCTATCTCTTTCTGCTTTGCTCCACTCGTTCTACTGACAAACTACCTCGCACACTTCTAGATCCTGCCTGCAGTCGATGTAGCCTTTTAGAATCGGGGAAATCTTAATTGCCTCTCCAACTCATCTTTTTTCAGCTCCATAATCCCTTGTTGTTGGACGTAATCATTTGAGAAGATTTCTTGATGATTCATTTCTTGATTCTAGTATGTGGCTTCTTGATTTTTGGAACTATTTACAAAAATTGGACCGACATGCATATTTTATATCTTGGACTTGGCGCATAATATCAAAACTCGGTCAGTCACAGACTCCTTTCCCTTTTTAATGAATTTAGCTTAAGCACACATAAAACTAGAGTGGGGGTGCACAAAATTTGGAATGAGAATGCACAACTTCATTTGTGCGCACATGCAAAATGAACCCAAAAATTTGGGTGCCAATAGTCGAAGCAGTTCCTGATCAACTGGCTGAAATTGTTGAATTCCTCACTTCAAGACATGCCCCAAAAAGGTATACTTCGGCCTAGCATCTTCAACTAGTGACCCGTAGTGTAAACTATCAATTGATTTCTGATCAAGTGTATAAATTGGGAGCAAATGGCATTCTCTGCATGTATGTTTTAGAAAATGAACGAGACCCATTTTGTATGAAGCACATGAGGGTATTGCAGGGGGACACAATGCTGGTAAGGCCACTGTGTGCAAGGTTTTTTGCGCAGGGATTTGGTCGCCTTCACTCTTCATCGATGCCAAGGAGTATTTTAAACGCTGCAATGTATGTCAACGAATCAGAAAGCCTTGCCGTAGAGATGAGCTCCCTCTGTTTCCAGTTACAACATTAGAACCATTTTAGAAATGGGGAATTGATTTTGTGGGCCCTATTGGTCCTCCCACGTGTCATATGGGTACATGCTACATTATTACGACCACTTAATATATGACGCGATGGGCCAGAGCCACATTGGTTAAGTATTGCATAGCATAAACGACTGTGCGATTCATTTTTGAGTATGTGGTTACCAAATTTGGTTGTCCAAAGGTCCCGGTGAGCGACCAAGGCTCACATTTTCTGAACGAGGCCATTTGAGAACTCACTTAGGAGTTCATGATACATCACTAGAAGAGCACTCCCTATCATCATCAAGCATATGGTACAATTGAAGCTTTCAATAAAATTTTAGAACATGCATTAACCAAAGTTTGTAATGTGCAGCGTGATGACTGGGACCAACGAATCCTTATAGTGTTGCGGGTATATCACACCACCTACAAATGACTCATGAAATGTAGACCATTTAGATTGATCTGTGATAAAGAAGCAATCATGCGATTGGAATTTATTGTTCCCAACCTACGAATTGCTCTCGCTACTCAAACAACATATGAACAGTCACTTCAGCCCAGGTTGGATGAACTCATGGAACTCAAGGAGGATCATCTAGTGGTGGGATTAATCCTATTGGACACACCTACCACACTTAGAGGGGGGGTGAATGA
>SNQJ01S0245680.1:0-13179 GCA_010110895.2 Picea sitchensis | reverse complement strand
GGAGGCCGACCAGCTTCATAAATGCGCCGTTTGGCAGGCGCGCGGGTTTTGCACCCCACAGCCACGCATATGCGCCCAGTGTACGAAGGTATGGCACGCATGCGCTTGTTTTCCATGGGCGCGATGCGCTTTTGAATTTTTTAGCCAATTTTGTATAGTTTTGGCGCTTTTGTTGTGCTGTGGAGTTAATCCTTGTGCCGTGAATGACTGTTTTTCTGTGTTGATGATGCGGAGTTCTTGTTGCCCTGTGCGGACGAAATTTCAGTGATAACACCAAGGTTTCCCCCAGCCGAGATGGAAGATGACGAGAATTTGTTCTTACCAAACGCGTCAAACAAAGAGAACGACAAAGAACCCACTGGTGTGATACTATTAGAAGGTCCTTGACTACCTTCTCCAGACAAGTTGTACTTCATGGTCGGCTAGATAGGTTTCTAAGAAGCATCGCCGAGTGAGGGAGACAATGGAGGTATATGACCTCCGCCGTAGGGGAAAGTATTATAAGGGGCTGAGGTGCCCCCCATGGACCCTTGCAAAGGATCATTTGAGCTCCCTGCCCCCAGACCAAAAGTCTGTAGGGTGGAGTAGGAAAGGACCGAGTTCGTGTCAAAGTTGGGCATCACGTATGAAAACAGAGGGCCCGTCACACTCTGCGAAAATGGTGCAATGATCGCTACCATGGACAGAGTTGGACCACTACCCACGGTAGAGGCTGTCGAGACCATAGTGGCCTAGACCTATAAAGGTGAGTTAGGAGGAGGAACTCCCCTAGTTGTGGAAGTCATAGAGGGAGTATGAGGACTCCCTGACAAAGTAGCAGCATTTGCTTCCATCGCTGCTTGCAAGATTATTTGATGCTCGTGATGTGTTACCCTTGGAGG
Organism: Picea sitchensis; assembly: GCA_010110895.2. NCBI lineage: Eukaryota > Viridiplantae > Streptophyta > Pinopsida > Pinales > Pinaceae > Picea > Picea sitchensis. Next base: position 12,298 of record SNQJ01S0245680.1, on the reverse strand, counting down.
GGAAATATGTATCAGAAGTGGCGCCGACAAATCAGTGATCGGAGATTTATATGGACCAAGAGCTTCTGCTCCAAGGTCAAAAATAGTTGGTCCCTCAGAAAATGAATGTTCTCCTCTCAGAGATGGCTTGGGTAAAGTTTTGTGTGGCCCGATCACCTCAAAATACCCTTGCGAGTCTAGTCTTCACCTTCGCAGTGGTGGTGGTAGCTCCAATTTAACCGATGGTAGGCCCAAGAACCTTCATTACTGGCGAAGCTGTTGATCTTCCACTGTGTGAGAAGATCAACAACACACTAAGGCTTTCTAACGTTGAAGACCAAAACACTCACTAGAAAAAGTTCCTATGAGATGCAACAAGCAAACCACTATTAATAGTTGGAAAAACAGTTACAACAACCAACACTAGAGCAACTTACCGGTGCAAGTGCAACTCGAACACGGAATCACCCTCTGGGTATACTCTTCAAAGCGTGGCTCAATGTCTACCCTAGGTACCACAGTATACCCCCGCAATCACCTGTGTAAGTCCCTAAAATCAAAGGCAACTAGGTTGCCATCTAGTGAACAACTACCAAGCAGGTACAGTAGACAGTTGGGTGGACCACAATGAGCAAGGTATCAAGCCCGAAACCTATCGAGGGTATCGAAATCAAGTGTTCTGAAAGACAACGGAGGACCTCAAACGGATTCGAGACCCACAAAGCTCTGTGGAAAATGCGGTCAACGTAATCCAAAGATAAGTCCTCTATATGCGTTCCTCCACTACGATTGGTCCCGCTTTGGAGGTGTTATCTCTGCTACCTTTATGCACGCGAGCTCATGTTTAACCCCTATGTCATAGGGGGATCCCAGATAATTTCCACGTTACTAGACTTTTTCACTCCCTAGCACAGACTCCTATGTTTGTTTTATAGCCTTGAAGAGTTTCCTCTCCAACCTGAATCAAGGCTCTAGCCTAATCTAGTTGATGGACCCTACAAACATGAAAGTTTGATTAATTTTAATTCAGCGTTAATTTTAAGTGGTTTATCTTAAGTCAAAGGAACGGAAATGAAATTGATGGTGTTTGTAAAGAGACGAAAGAGAAAAACAAAAGTTGGAAACAAAATTACTTATTTTTCAACAAACAAAGATTTGCAAATTGAACCCTCTTTAACTAACTTTTCTCTCTAATATGTTTTAAAATAAAAACTCAAAACTAAATTTCACTTGACTGCAAGATAATTAAAGTCCTAAGTATTCAGTAAATAACTTAAGAAAGCACTCTTCTTCCTGAAAAAACAACTAACCTAACTACTTAACCAAACAAGAAACTGAAAACTTTTCTTTTTATGCTCCAAAATAAAAAACTTGAAAATGAATTCTTTTCTTTTCTTCTAAAGAAAGTAAAAAGGGAAAAGTGAAGACAAGACGAGACCAAAAACGAACTTCTGGTCTACTACGGCTCGCAGAGAGTTACTGACAATACTAAAAAAGTTAATCAGAAAAAACTCACAAAACTTGTCTCAAACCCTAATCAACAAAACACAAGAAATCTTGATAAATAAAAGGCTAATTGTTGTCATACCTAGGCCAAAGACTACAAGAAAAAGAGACCAGGGCTAAATCAAGAAAACCCCTGAGAAATATGGCTTCATTCAGGGAAGAGGATGAATGCCTCTTATTTAGAAAATATTTTCCTGACACAGGCACGCAACTGATACTTCAACAGCCTGCGTATGTACATGGGTTGTCCAAAGATAGGGTGTGTATGTACACGTGCAGACCCACTGCAGACCGCGTACACCACTGTGACTTCTCTAAAAATAAAAATTAACAGTCAAGCAAACCAGGCAGGGAGTACTGGTATGGAAGACTAGAATCCATTAAAGACACATAAACATACAGAAACTCAAGAAATAGTAAATAAACCAATTAAAGACACCCAAAAACAAAAATCCCCTAAAAACCCTAGAGGCTCCCCAGTACGGTCGCCAATTCTACTATAGTGGGAAAACCCCCCTACGGACTACAATGGGGTTCTAAAGTGAAGGCAGAGTTAATCGTCTAAAGTCTCTTAAATTTAACAACTATCCCGACAATACCCCACGTTCATGTATAAATTACAAAGTATAGGGATCTGGTAGTCTTACCTTAAACTCTGTGAACAATGTCGATCCCAATGTGCTCGGTCGCTTATCGACTGCAAATATCCTCCCAAGGTTGACCTGCATTCACCAAAAGACAAACAAGAAACTACGAACATGCATTCTATATATGAACTAATGGGTTAGATGTCATAACAAAATGTAAATCAAACATAAACATTAAACACATCATGTGGTGGGACGACAACAGTACTTCTTTATATTAATATCATAAAGTCACTTACAAAACGATTGACGACTACCCCTCAAAGTCCTGGGCTCCTCTTCACCAAGCTCCAACTACTTCCACGTATCCTTCTTCTCTCATGCTTCTCTCTAGAGAATGGGCATAAGCTTATGGATGAGGAAAAAGGGCAAGAATAGGGAATTTTTGTTCAAAATTCACAATGTGGCTGCAAATTATTTGGGGCAAGCCGGGGAAATGAAATGGGTAGAGTTTTATTGTAGCTATGTTTCTCCTTGGAGTGAGACCCCAACACCTTCTTTTATATGCCAAAAAGATAGTTATTCGGTTGGGTGATGGGCTATGGGTGGTCAATTGGTTATGAAACTACCCAAAACCCCGTATTCCCTTGTAACTTTTTATTTTTTGCAACTTTTGTGGGTATATGTGGATTGTAATGGTGCAGCTAGTGTATGTACATGGGCAGTATTGATGCAACTACTGTACGTACGTAGGCAGTAGTGATGCAGATGGCATACATACATGGGAAGTAGTGGTGCAGGGCCCGTACATCTTCAAAATTTTGGTTTTTAAGAAGAGATATTCAGTATTTTCTTGGAAAAAATAGTAAGTGAGATGGCTTGCTGCTAGGTATGCATGTATGGTGAAAATAAGGGTTATAATAGTGAGGACAAGAAAACTTGGTTACAAAACAAGAAAAATCAAATGCAGAAAGCCATTGTTTGGTCATTGTTACCGAATGGAAAAATGGAGGTGAAAAAATAAGTAATATCCCAGGCAATGAAGATTGGGAAGTATATGCCCAATTATGGAAACCTACATGGTCTTGTCAATGTATGCAACTCATCATCTTCAATGTCTTGTAAAAATGATAATCTTTACACAATCATTCCAAGGACGAACAATCATAGTACGTAAGATTTACTCAAAAGCTTGGGAAACTAGTGGAGCATGTTCCCAACAATATAATATGGGGATGTATTGTGATCATGACTAATATCTTCTCCGTATGATTTTATTTTCCTGAAAATCCTTAGAACTCAGATCACTTCTCCGACGTTTGGTGTGGTTTGACCCACATTCTAAGGAATCAATTGGAAAGTAAATCATTTACGAAAAATTCTATCAATCTGTACTAAAAGAGTTTGTTGACCATTCAGGACGATTCTTGCACATTTCATCGTCTAAAGTCTAGAGAAATCCTATAAATAAGGTTGGGGGAACTCATTTGAGGGATCGAGTCTTAGAGTCTTGGTTAGTATTGGTATTCTGAGCTCCCACCTGTCTGAGCTCTGAGTCTTTATGTCATGATTTTGATAGTCTACAGAGGGACTACTCCGTTGGGAGCCTGTGAAGTAAAGTGGCAGAACTCACAAGTCTATTGGTATTGGTCTTCTGAGATCCCTCTTGTTTGAGCTATGAGTCTTTCTGTCATGAGTTTGATAGTCTGTGTAGGAACTACTCTGCAGGGAGCTTGTGAACTAAAGTGGTAGAACTCACAAGTTTGTTTAAAGATTTTTCCAGTAGCAACAAAAGTGGAAGCGTTTATAAATAATTCTTGAGGTCGATCTATATTCTACTCAGGTTTGAGGTATCCTGAAATGTGTTATGGTCGAAAGCTGTGAATTTGCGTTTATAAGTCTGAATAATTATGTAAATATTTTCTACAAAAATTAATAGAAATCCTTCCGCAATGCGTGTTTATATCATTTCTTCTGAGTAAAAGTTCATTCGAAGTTCACTCGATGTTCTCTTAGGATTTTTGAGCATTATCATCCTTCTGGTTTTCCCACTAAGACAACGAACTCGCTCAGGGAGTTCATTGAAGGAAAGGTGTTTAATATACTTGATGGATCATGTAGGGGTTCATGTAGACGTTTGTAACGTCAGAAGAAGGTGAAAAGAAAAAATAAAGCATCATTCCTCGTCAAGGGATGCCTCTGCAAAATTGGTATCAGATCCGATCTAGGTTCCATGGATTCTCCCTCTAGTTCTAATATTTCTCGTGCTATGTCTTATAAAGAAATGAAGTAGAAATCATTAGAATAAAGTCAGAATGATAAAAATGAAATATTAGCTATTTCTCATCTATTTGGTTCAATGAGAATGCATGATGTGAATAGTTTCAATAAAGTATATAAAGAAGAAAAACCTCTCCCTAGGTGGCAACTTCCTAAGTTATCTGCTAAATATGTTTATGATGATATGCCCATGTTTCAATTATGTGCATCTTCTAAATTTAAGATCATTGAAACAGAATTTGAAGTCCAACAAAATGCATATGATCGTTGTATTATCCCTACCTTAGACCCTCATGAAATTAGGATTGAAGCTAAAAAATCCAGAGAAAACTTCTTACATCTCGGATGTATCAAAATATGCATTGAACCTATGCAGAGAGATGGTATACCTGCATTTTCTCTTATTGTTGTGCTTGATAATCATTTCAACAAATGTGTCCATGCTCTAATAGGAGGGGTACAAGGTGATCTTGCGAGAGGCCTTATCTGGTTTCATTGTCATCCAAATTTTAGAGTCTTTGTCACTAACCCAAACCTCAAAGATATACTGCAAGTTAAGGTTCTCACCAAAGGATATCATATGAAGCCTAGTTCTAAAAATATTGCAATCCATTATAAGTTGGCACTCAGATATACTAACACTCTCTGTCCAGCAATTTTTCATGCACCTGATAGAGATTCAGAGATTTATACCTTAGTATATACCTCTGCAGACGATGCCAAACTTGTTCCTCAAGCCATTTCATGGGAACAATTAGATTTTCCTACTGAATGGGTAGTGCAAGATCTTAATCCCTCACCCCAAATTACTCTCAATACGGTAGATATTGCAAAAGATCATACTCAAGCAGTCATTCAATTTCCTCCAAGAAGGTCTATATCTTCTAAGTCATCATATCTTGCAACCAGAACTGAATTTTCTCACACTCCCATTTTTCAATGGCCACCCATTCCAAGACTCATCCAGTGCCCTTTATGCTCTTCTCTCGTCTCTAACCAGTCTTCTCAGAGCATCCCACGTGGTGAAGTATTTTTTAACTTTCCATGTACATCTTATTTTCCATCTCGTTAGGAAAACATTTGGAAGGAAGTGAATTCTCAACTAGCATCATGCTACCATTACCACTGCACAATAATAAAACAATAGAATTAGCTACAAAGAAGCTAGTCCATGTCTCTGCATAATTTAAGAAGTATAAGCAATGGAATATCGCCAGTATGAACAACTTATAAAATTCAATTGTAAAGATAATATTTTCTGCTAACAGTTACATTATGTTAACTAAGACCAATAAATGTCATTCTATTGAACTTTTTTAGTTGGCAACGTGCTGTACATTTAAACCGACGTTGACACCAATCCAAATAGGGTAATTTTTGGCTTTGGTGTGTGTTTTTCCACCAAACAAGAGGCCAATATAGATAATATTTAGGTGTTTTGAACTAAAATAGGTTTGGTTATTACTAACAAATAAATTTTATCAAAAACATATAAGTTGTAATAATTTTTTCATAAAGTTGCATTGATATTAAAGAGTGGTTAGAATTGAGATTGAGTCCTACCAGCACTTTTTGACCACTTCAAAATATCTTATTGAGAATATACGTTCACTTATGGTTGTGATGCATTTAAATTCATCTTTGGTTTGTGATTGGAACATAAGAGAGATCAATCCACACAATTGTTGGAAGAAATCAAATTCATGGAGCCATCAAGGGGCCATTGCCCAATCCAAGGGTAGGCCACTGCAAAACTGAGGATCTAACTTTAATCTCATGAGCCATAAATATAAACAATTACAAAAGTTGCCAGGGGATCTACACAGAGCTCCTTGAATTCCATGATTGCCAATTCAACCTGGAGCGTCGGTAGAGCATTTCATTGGATCATTACCCGAAATTACTATCAATATATTGAAAGATATAAATTTGTGAAAACAATCAGACTATATCCATATCTGTTTCTAACTATATATCCATATCCGTAAATATATTTCTTTTGACAAGCGGAAGACAGTGTCCTCCTCTAAGAAATCATGTAGAAGAAAAAATCTAACTAAATAACCATTTTCCCACTCAAAGTTGTGCATTGATGTATGTTGCCTTTTGTATATGTTGCTTTCCTCTCCATTCCAGATGCACCGAAATCTAGTACAAAATAGTTACTTTATTAATAAGCTTGAAAAATATAATATGAAAGAAGTAATCTATAAACGAATATCGTGAAATCTTCAAGACCTCAAAATTTCAGAGGTCACCATATTTTCCCTATTTATTATCGTATATTTAATATCATGTATTTAAGATAATACAAAAATTTAACAAACTTTCCAAGGCTGTTTCCATTTCGGTGTATCTTGATTGTTATAACCCTAAATTGCACCACACATGCTTAGCTGGCATCAGGCCAACTCATATCCTTTCTTTTCCAAAACTCTGTTGAACAACTCTTTGAAAATCCTCTTGTGTAAAGGCCCATGTGCCCTAACCCATTATTGCACGCGTGTACACGCTAGCTGACTCACAACAACCCACCTGTACCTACAAAAGCACGAAAAAAGGAAAGTTGTCGACGGAACAAAAATCTATGGGTGAGTTAACTGAAACTCCCGGCCATGCATGGCCGAGGGTTCGTCCAAAAACCTAGCTCCTTCTAGCCTATAAAAGAAAGGGTAGGGGTACCATTTGGAAGAGGGAGAAATATAGCAAAGAAACTCTGCCCATTTACTTATTTCATTGTCCCAACCCTTTATCCTTTCCTCATGCCAGACGAGATTTAAATCAAAGTAGTTGAAGGACAGAAGAAGAGGAGCCCAGGATCAGGTTCAAGGAGCGGTCGTCGGTCTCAACTTTAGTAAGTTGACTCACTTTAAGTAATAAAGAGAATGCTTTTCCCGTCCCAATTCATGAAATTTCTATGGTTTGATTAGTTTATGTTTGATTTCTAACCCGTGAGTATAAAAGTAGCATGCATGCATAGTTGTTGTTTGTCTTGAGTGCAGGTCATCTTTGGAAGGAGCATTGCGAACAAGTAATCAAGCACAACGAAGGATCAACATCGAAAGTCGGTAATAAGGTAGGTGGATCTTTCCATGCATTTACTAAGAAAAGGGGATTTAAATCTAGGGATGTAGGTAGAAAGTAATTTCTATTCAGTCAAATCTGCATGCAAAGTCTGAACTCTATTTTCTAGTCTGTAGGGTGTTTTTCCCAACAATAGAATTGGTGACCATACTGGGGAGAATATTCTTTAGGGTTCCTAGAATTTTTATTTAGTTTTTGGGTAGTTTAAAGACTAGTTTTTTTTTTCTCCTTGCCTGTCTTTTCTTTTCGTTTCTATAAGGTCTGAGCTAGTAGGGAGTCTAGTTTTCCATACCATCTTTCCCTGACTTTTGCTTGACTATGTTTTCCAGGACACACAGAGGTACACGCGACATGCATAAGGCCTGAACACATGTACCCGCGCCCTATCCTCTTACAGCCTGTGTGTGAACGCTAGCTGTAGAGATAGCAGTAGCGTGTAGGAGTTCAGAGAACCTTAGAGGCAATCCTCCTCTTCCCTGTCAGAATCACATATTCTCAGGGGGTTTTCTGGAATTTTGTCTTAGTCTTGTTTGCTAACAGTCCTATCTCAGATTTTTTTTTGCCTTATTATTTTTACTTGCATTATTTTTTTTTCTGTTAGAAAGAGTATCCAAGCCTTTAAGGGATCCTGTTTATCAATACCAGAAGTCTCTTCCTGGTCTGGTCTGTCTATTTTCATATTTTTCCTTAGAGTTTAGATATACACACGGCCTGTACAAGGTCATCCTGCGTGTACACGCCCTCTATCTATGTTCAACACGTGTTTTCATGTGTGTTGTTTGAGTGACAGTCGTGTGCTTGTACAGGCTACTTTTTGTTCAGGGTGGGGCATTCATCCCCTCCTTTGATAAGAAGTATTCCTCTCAAGTGTTTGAATCTATGTTTGAACAGTCAGTAGCTTAGGATTCATCTTACCCTTAGCCTACTTTTTCTCAGTTAAAAGTTGACAGAAAAAAAATAAAAAAAAATAAAAATTATGGTTTTTAGTCAAACGTGAGAGTCATTGTTTTTACAACTGCCATTGTGTGATTCTTTAATCTGACTCTTCGCGATCTGTGCTTTAAGCTAGAATTGTTTTTCTTGGTTTTTGCTTGTTGGTATTTTCCCTTTCTTGCTTTACTAGCACTTAAATAAATAAATAAATCTCTTTTAATTTTCTTCTTTGGTTGAAAAGTGTGTTTCTGCATCATTATCTAGGGAAAATTCTTTTATTTCGTAAGTTTTTACAGTTCACTTAGATCGTAAGTATCTCGTGGTCGAGTGAAATTCCTTTGAGTTTCCTGTCCAAAATCTTAGAAAAAATAAAAATCTTTCTTTGTGAAAAGTTGTTGAAATTTTGCATTTAGTAAAAGTTTTGTTTCTAGCTTTTTTATTCATTTTTTGCTTTTGTCTTTTACACATCATCAGTTTCACCCTCATACCCCTTGACGTAATACAAATCCATAAAAGCAACGCTAATTTTAAAATCTATTAGACTTTTATGTTTGTAGGGTTCATAAACTAGTTCAGGACTAGGGCCTTGGATTAGGTTGGAGAGGAAACTCTTCAAGGAAATTCAAAACCAAACATTGGAGTCTAAGATAGGGAGTGTCTAAGTCCAGTTTCATGGAAGTTATATGGGACCCCCCTATAACACAAGGCATAGACATGAGGTCACGTGCGGAAAGGTAGCGGAGATAACCCCTCCAAAGCTGGACCAATCGTAGTGGAGAACACATATAGAGGGCTTGTTTTGGGATTCCGTTGTTTTCATTTGCCACGGAGCTTCGTGAGTCTCGAATCTGTTCGAGGTCCTCAGTTGTCTTCCAGACCATTTTCTCTCGATACCCTTGATAGGTTTCGGGATCGATACCCTTCTCATTGTGGTCTAACTGACTTTCGACTATACCCGCCTAGTGACTGTTCGCATGATGGCAACCTAGTTGCCAATCTTTTTAGGGACATACACAGGTGACTTCGGGGGTATACCATGGTACCTAGTACAAACATCTAGCCACGCTTTGCAGAGTATACTCGGAGGGTTATTTCGTGTTCGAGTTTCACTTGCACCGGTAAGTTGCTCTAGTGTTGGTTGTTGTAACTGTTCTTCCAAATAGTTTAGTGATTGCTTGTCTTATCTCTTAGGGGATTATTTTTAGTGTGTGTTACTTTTGAACGTTTAGACTACCTTAGCGTGTCTTGGATCTTCTCACATAGTGGAGGATCCAGAGCTCCGTCGGTCACGAAGGCTTCTTGGCCCGTCGTCGGTTACACTGGAGCCACCCCCGCCACCATTAAGGCGGAAGCTAGACCAACAAGGGTCTTTTGAAGCGACCGAGCTACAAACCATTGTTCTTGAACAACCCCCAGAGGAATCAACCATTTTGTACCTTGAAGAAACCATTGTTGGCTTGGTTGAAACCCCAACCACTAATATCTTGGCACCATTTATTGTACCAATCCAATTTCAGAAATGCCAGACAGTGCCTCACACAGCAATGGAAACAAATGTTGTTACTTCTTATGGGAATTCTTCAATTCCCACCACGATTGTCACCACAGGAGAGTCATCTCCTAACCTATTATTGTCGGTCTGAGCCACCATGGTCTCGGCCACAACTAGGTCGCATAGTGGACCAAACCCATCTATAGCGATGGCCACAACCCCCTTCACACCTAGTGCAACAGACCCTTTGTTCTCATACGGTATGCCTAGTTCGAGTACAAGTCATGTTCTAAACTACTCCACTTTACAGACTTTGGTTCTGGGGACATGGAGCTCTAGCGCTCCTCTGCAAGGTCACTTTGGGGGAACTCCTGTCCCTTTTAACATTTTTCCTTACGCAGGAGGTCATATCCCTCCTTCGTCCCCTTTGTTTGGTGGTTCGCATCAGCAATCCACCGGGAAACCTACACACAATAGTTTATTTGGAGTGAGGAGTCAGGGACCACCTTCGCACAGTATGTCGGTAGGTTCGACATCGTTTTCTTGGGATGGAACGTTTGGTAACAACACTTTCTCGTCAACCACTTTCTCGACTGGGGGCAACCCCATTTTTGGACAATCTACTCCTATGCAGGGTACTATTCCTGCACAGGGGGCACACATAGCAGGACCTTGGAATTCAGGACAAGGATCTGTTCCCTCCTCCGGAATGTTGTTCTAGGGTAATTCTTTCCACAGTCAATGGAACCCCGGACAGACTACTATGCCTCTCCCCACAGGTCCGGCATGGGGTAATCCTTCCTAAAGTCCTTCGAATACAATGCATGCCCAACACTCTATGTCTTTTTTGGGAAATTAGTCGATGATGTCTCCACAGATGCAAAATACTTATGCTGGTCAGGGCCATGGTTTCTACCAGAATTCGAGCCAGCAGCCAAACTTTTCCTGGCAACCTGGTGCCAGTCAAACTCCAGGACCCTTTTTCCCAGGTTATCAGCAAAAATCCAAACTACCATTCCTCGCGACTTTACACTTGCCAGATTTGACAAGGTTGTTGAATGATCCTATTTGTCACGATCCACGTTGGCCTCCTATGCTAACGAAGTTTCCTTCGGACATTCCAAAGTTCGAGGCCAAGCCTAATGAAGATCCAGGTGATCATGTGACTACCTTTCATCTTTGGTGCTCATCTAACTCAATGAAATATGGCTCCGTACAATTGTGATTGTTTCAATGTACTCTCATAGGGAGTGTCACGAAATGGTACATTGAGCTCGATTGCTCAAGATACTCTTCTTTTGGAAAACTGGTGATGGTCTTTCTTAACCATTTCTAGTTACCTGTGAGATACGACGATGGCACAAAGTTGCTCACCAATTTTGAACAGAGAACAACGGACCATATCTCTGATCATATCCGAGAGTGGAGACGCTGGAAGAGTTTAATCAAGGTACCAGTCCCACCAGTATTCCTTCTTGAGTGGTTCCTTAAGTCTTTGGTCCCACAGTTATCGAAAGACGTCGTGACGTCCGTATTTTTCTCCGAAGAAGATGCCATCATGAGGGCTCAACAATTTGAGCTCATCTATTCTCAGTCTGGTTTATTATACAACATCTTGCCAGATGCACCACGTTCGATACTGGATAAAACTAGACAGAGAGCTGGACCACATGCCGATGGTATTGTTGGTTCAGCACAAACCAAGCCCGCTAAGCAATTGACAAAGTAGTTGCAACAGTTATCCATACAACACACAGTGGCCAGCCAAACTATTGCTTTGGCTGCTCCCCCTACCCAAACGTCGGAAGTACACACTGTAAAAGGATAACAACGAAAGAAAAAAACCCAGCAGCCTGAAGGGAAGAAAAAACAACGAAATAAGGGTAAGGAGGATAAAAAACCCACTAATAATGCTGGTGGGGACAACATGGAAAAATGGAAGGCGAGGTAGCCATGCAACTTGTGCACAGAAGACCACCCAACCCATCTTTGTCCTCGACTTGCAGAGGCCCAAAAGTTTGTCACACAGCAACAACAAGCAGTGTTGACTAATCCCTTTCAACATGGGCAAAATCTAACTCAAGGCTCTATAAGCACAGAAGGGGGTAGCCAAGAAACCTGCCCGCCTCCAAACAATCCCTCATCCGTGAACGTATATATGGTTAGGGGGGATGCTTTCATATCAACTAGAGTGCATGATTATAGTAAACCAAGCGTTTTTTAGAAGGGTAAAGAAGCTGATCTCCCATCTCTTCCTCTATAGATTGAGAATATGTTGGGAGAAACAATGACACGCATTCCAAAGGGTGTGTTTAAAAAAGCTTCTTACAACCCAAACGCAAGGGCTGCCCAGAATTACTATGTGGTGGAGGATTTATCACAAACCCCTTGTGCGATGTTTGCTTTGGAGGTCCTCCAAAGCTACCCTGCTCAGAGG
>SNQJ01S0245679.1:0-13179 GCA_010110895.2 Picea sitchensis | reverse complement strand
AACTTGCCCAACATATAGCTAATACCAAGTAGATTAACAATAGCAACTTGTAAGCAAATTCCAATGGTAGATTAGTGAGTAAAGTAAGAGTTTAAGAGTGTTTTACTGCACCCCTAATGGATGTAGCATAAGTTTGTAACAACAAGAAGATATTCTAAGCCAAGCTAGACGCCCTAGTGGCTCAAGCAAGCCTAAAGCATGTAAAATTGATTCCACTTCAGACAATTGAAATATCTCGAAAAATCACACATATCAATGCAAGTATTTTATTTCTCCAATGCAATTTTCCGATTAGTGCTTTGAATCTATTGGGTAAATGGAGTCTTGGTTGTAAGAGTTGGATCCACAATATCTCTAGGGGTGTAAGCCCTTTTACTACCTAGAGGACGTAGAACCAACAATGGTAAATCTAGGAGGGTGTAAGTCCTTTTACTCCTCCTAGCAACCTTGTAAAAAATGACGCATCAAATAGCAAATAAGATGAAGCTTGGTGGAGGGTATATGCCCGTATACTCCTCCAAGGGTTTTAGACAAGAATAGCACGAAACAAGAAGAAAATACCAACAAGCGCAAAAATTTCCTTACCAATTCCACAAGATAGCAAGACAAAAAGCCTAGTTTACCAAGTAAATTTCATCCACATGCAAGAAGACAAGCCTCCAAGAGGTGCGCACCGCTTTAGCTCCACAATAGACCAAAAGAAGCATCAAAATGTTGCACAAGAGAGAGAGATAGCTCAAATGCCCAAAGAGGGTGCAAATTTCAGCCAAGTAGTCTTTCTCACAAGTGAGAGAGCGATATAAAAATGAAAAGTTCCAAGCCTTTATTTATACAAGGCTTCCTAAAAGTGTTTGTCCACATAACATTAGGGTAAACCACAAAACAAGGGGGGTGTCTCCCTTAATTTTTCCCTTTACAAATTCAATTTAATTTTTACACAAAGAAACCCTAAAAGGATGACGCCATGCCCTAATTGGGTGACGTCTTGGCACTTTTGGCAAGTCGTTGAGCATAAGGAGGAAGTTGTTGGGCCTCCAAAGGCCATATCTCCATAGTGAAAGGGCTTCTCTCCATCAAGGCATGCCATCTCTCCATCAAGTCATCACCACCATTACAATCCCTAGCCCCAAATCATGACGTCAAACCCTAGAAGTGTGGCGTAAGCCCTCAAAAGCAAGTCGTTGGGCTAGAAAGGGCTAGGTGCCACTGTCCAAGGTGTCTTCTCTTGCCTCCAAAGGAAACTTCCATCATCTAGCTGGCCCCAGGGTGTGGGTCATGGCATCCAACCTGTGGGGTTCCTGCCTCAATGAAGGCCCAAGCTAGGCTTGTTCCTCCAAATTGTCCACCAAGCAAGGTCCTGCAAAGACAAATGAGTGCGCCCTCCAAGGGTCTCATGTCAAATCTATCATGGCAAGTGAAATCACATTTAATACAAGAGCCACCTAAACATGTGCATCAAAACTACCTCATCAAATTAAACAAGTGCTCAAAGACCCTATGCAACTTGCCAAGTTTAGCTATGGGAGGGTTGTCAAGGTGACCTATTCAGTGAGTCATTCCTCAAGTCAAGGAGTGTTTCCTAGGTAGACCCTCTCTAAGTCATGTAAAGAAGATGGAGTGTATGGGGTAAGACTTTTGGGCATGGAGTTCATGACATACAAGGGTTCATATTGTCTTATTTATGGGTGCCTTTGTAGAGGGTGTGCTGCACCTTTGTTTTCAATGCATCCTTTTTCCAAGCCCATTTATTTGCCATTAATTAATTAAAGTCAAACAATTGGGTAATCCAATTGGGTAACATAAGACTTGAAGGAGTACCACAATGTCACTTGAAGCTAGAGGTATAGAGAGTGCCATATGCATGGAAAGAAAGGGACTCCGCATGCTTGTACACACCTCAACAAGTGGGACATCTATAGAATGTGAAATGATTTTTTGCAGGGCTTTAATCTTTTAAGAGAAACATTTCATTGTTCTCAAGACCTCTTTAGGTGAGCATGTAGATGGTTATAATTTTGGCTTTTATCTTTTTCCAGCTACATTCCCTCTGGGCCTTTAGCTCCCTTTTCCCATGAAATGAGGTACAATCCTTTCTTGGGTCAATACACCCGAAAATCCCAAAAGATGGGGGAACAAAAGGAAGAAGTGTGAAAAGTGACAAGTTTGATTGGGAATGGTACGATGACTCATCAAGGAGACCTCCCAGTAGCAAAACTTTCCCCAAGGGTGACCACTTACTAGGGCACAACGTCAACCACCAAGGTGAAAGGCAAAGAACGTAATTTTCAAGCAGACGTTCTATAATAAAAAACAACCTTAAATGCAACATATTCAAATGCCTCAAGTATTAAAGTGACACTTACCACAATACCTGACTTGTACCTCATGGAGAAAGACCCACCGTCTTCCGAAAACAGGCTGATGTGGTGGATGCCAACATGATGAACTAGAAAAGCATGGTGGTGAAGTGTGTCTCCATCTATGTAAGTGGACATCATGAGTCGATCTATCCCTCGACACTCCATGTCTGCAACCCGAGGGCCTCGAGACATCATCTCCTTAGTTATCCCTAGAAATGGGGGATAATAGGGCCCATATCGTATTGATGTGGTGGTAGGGCCTAACACCTTTCGTTTGCTAACTTGGATGGTGATCATGAGGGGCTGCCAGTCAATGGGCAACGTTTGAAATACTACTTCCAATGAGGAATCAAGTTCCAAACACAAAAAATAAAAAAAAGAAAAAACAAAAAGAAGAAAAAGAGAAAGGTGAGATGTTTTTGGGTATTAGAATGCATTTACTGTTTTCATTTTTGCTACTATTTATGCTTTAGGAAAGAAGTTAACTACTTTGCTTTGCATATTTTTTCTTTCAAGTTATCCGCTTTCAGGTCTAGGGTAAGAGTCCTTGATTTTTTCCTTGTTACATCAACATGTTGTCATGTTTTGTGTAGTAGTTAGCACCTCACATGAGGCTGGTCTTAGATTCCTAATAATTGCTGTCCACTTTTTGAAACCTTGGCTTAAAGCTCTGAGTGCCTTATCATATGTTTGCCGAGTCTTTTTGTGATCTTATATCTAGACTGAGTCTGGATGAGGGTCAGTTTGTTGATATTCTGAAGCATTTGAGTCCATTAGGAAGGGTAGAGTTGAATAGACATAGGAGAGTCTTGAGTCATCTTATTTTTTGTCTCTTCATTGCTTTCCATTCAGTCATCTGCTATGAGTCAGTTGTCCCCCTCATCCAACAGTAGGGACATGGTACCATACATCCTATATCTTCTTGAGAAAAATGATTTTCGTCTTTTCTTTTCCTTTCAACAGGTCATTCCGCATCGACTCCGACACATCATCTGGGGGTGATCTAGTGGTGGAGCACCTTGATGGTCGTTAGCCTAATTTGCGGTCATTTCGCATTCTATGGGGGTAAGACTTTTGGGCATGGGGTTCATGACATACAAGGGTTCGTATTGTCTCATATATGGGTGCCTTTGTAGAGGGTGTGCTGCACCTTCGTTTTCAATGCATCCTTTTTCCAAGCCCATTTATTTGCCATTAATTAATTAAAGTCTAGAACAATTGGGTACTCCAATTGGGTAACATAAGACTTGAAGGAGTACCACAATGTCACTTAAATCTAGAGGTACACAGAGTGCCATATGCATGGAAAGAAAGGGACACCACATGCGTGTACACACCTCAACAAGTGGGACATCTATATAATGTGAATTTTTTTTTGCAGGTCTTTAATCTTTTAAGAGTAACATTTCATTGTTCTTAAGACCTCTTTAGGTGAGCATCTAGATGGTTATAATTTTGGCTTTTATCTTTTTCCAACTACATTCCCTCCAGGCCTTCAACCCCTTTTTCCCATGAAATGAGGTACAATCCCTTCTTGGGTCAATACACCTGAAATCCCAAAAGATGGGGGAATGAAAAGGAAGAAGTGTGAAAAGTGACAAGTATGATCGGGAATGGTACGATGACTCATCAAGGAGACCTTTTAGTAGCAAACCTTTCCCCAAGGGTGACCACTTACTAGGGCACAATGTCAACCACCAAGGTGAAACAGGGCAAATAATATAATTTCCAAGCAGACATTCTATAATCAAAAGCAGCTTTAAATGCAACATATTCAAATGCCTCAAGTATTAAAGTGACACTTACCACAATACCTGACTTGTACCTCATGGAGAAAGACCCACCGTCTTCCGGAAACAGGCTGATGTGGTGGATGCTAACATGATGAATTAGAGAAGCGTGTTGGTGAAGTGTGTCTCCATCTGTGTAAGTGGACATCATGAGTTGATCTATCCCTCGACACTCCATGTCTACAACCTGAGGGCCTTGAGACATCATCTCCTTAGTTATCCCTAGAAATGGGGGATAATAGGGCCCATATCGTATTGATGTGGCAGTAGGGCCTAACACCTTTTAGTTTGCTAACTTGGATGGTGATCACGAGGGCCTGCCAGTCAATGGGCAAGGGTTTAAATACTACTTCCAATGAGGAATCAAGTTCCAAACAGAAAAATTAAAAACACAGCAAAAAAGAAGAAAGAGAGAAAGGTGAGATGTTTTTGGGTATTAGAATCCATTTACTGTTTTCATTTTCGCTGCTATTTATGCTTTAGGACAAGAAGTTAACTACTTTGCTTTGCATATTTTTTCTTTCAAGTTATCCGCTTTCAGGTCTGGGGTAAGAGTCCTTGATTTTTTCCTTGTTACATCATATGTAGTCATGTTTTGTGGTGTAGTTAGCGCCTCACATGAGGCTGGTCTTAGATTCCTAATATTTGCTGTCCACTTTTTGAAACCTTGGCTCAAAGCTCTAAGTGTCTTATCATATGTTTGTCGAGTCTTTTTGTAATCTTATATCTAGACTTAGTCTGGATGAGGGTCAGTTTGTTGATATTCTGAATCATTTGAGTCCATTAGGAAGGGTAGAGTTGAATAGACATAGGAGAGCCTTGAGTCATCTTATGTTTGGTCTCTTCATTGCTTTCCATTGAGTCATCTGCTATGAGTCAGTTGTCCCCCTCATCCAATAGTAGGGACATGGTACCATACATCCTATATCTTCTTGAGATAGTCACTTCGTGTTGAGGAAAAGGATTTTCATCATTTCTTTTCCTTTCAACAGGTCATTCCGCATCAACTTCGACACATCATCTGGGGGTGATCTATAGGTGGAGCAACTTGATATTAGCAGTACATCACCATCACCAGATCAAAATACCATACAGAGAAGCTCCTCCCCAAGGCTAGCGTCTCGAAGACCTAGCATCTCAATAGAATAGCTAAGATAACAACAAGAAAGAGCTTCTCCAAGTCTAGTGCCTTCCTCAAGTGTGGCGCTCTATCCAAGAGAACTAGAAACCTAGAAATAGCGAAATTACCACAACTGCAGCGGCAACTGCCTTGTGCACACTGCAGAAGGAGAGCTTTTTCACTGTCCAAATGAAATGATCCAGTCCTGTATTTATACTTATCTGGGTGCATGTCTGGGGCCGACTTCTCATTCTGGGTCTTCAAATTTACTTTATTATTTTCTGTCTTTTATTGATGGGGCCGACTTCTCTTCTTGGGTCTTCAATGTCTTCCTGGGGCTTCTTTAATGGTATATATGGGTCTTCTTGTACTTTCTTGTGGAGAATGACTGCCCGAAGTTGCAAATCTTCAACACTCCCTCTCAACGAGGGAGGCATTCTCCATACTTGGATTTCTTCTATCATAGAAATGTTGTCCTTGAGGTTGGTTGATGTAGTCTTCTCTGGCATGCACCCAATTGATGTATACTTCTCTCTCACATAGCACCCAGTTGATGTATGCTTCTCCCACATAACACCTCGGGTCTCCAACGATCCTTGTCAAGTCAACATGTTCAAGGATAGAGACCACGCCTGGGTCATTCTTCTTAGCCAAGTCAACATGGCCATCAGAGAAGAATGCCCGATGCAAATACACAGAGAACATCAACACCCTGGGTCACACTCCTTAGCTAAGTCAGCATGGCCATCGGAGGAGAGTGCCCGATGCTAATACATGGAGAACATCAATGCCCTGGACCATTCTCCTTAGCCAAGTCAACATGGACATCAGAGGA
Source organism: Picea sitchensis (assembly GCA_010110895.2). NCBI lineage: Eukaryota > Viridiplantae > Streptophyta > Pinopsida > Pinales > Pinaceae > Picea > Picea sitchensis. Next base: position 7,074 of record SNQJ01S0245679.1, on the reverse strand, counting down.
GAATGTCTGTCCCATGCATATGTACTTCGAGTCTTCATTGGTCCTTGATCAAGTCAGCATGATCAAGGATAAAGACTACGCCTGGGCCATTCTTCTTAGCCAAGTCAACATGGTAACCTGCCTGGGACAAAGACAACAACCAAGAGCATCTACTAGAAGAGATCAATTTTATCTTGTAAATAAGTGCACCATTAATACTAAATAGTGAGCATAGTGATCATAGTACCAACAATACTAAAGTGTTACTAATCATTTGATAGCAAAAGTACTTAGCAATAATAGAACTCTAAAGATTGCTGCCCTGGTTACTTAAGATGCAACAATATAAAAATATCAACCTGATATGCAAACTTGGAGTCTTGTTGTTGCTGTCCCATTTGATTTCGAGTTGTCATATACTGTAGGAGACATCATCACTTTTGCCTCCAACTCTTGGGCTTCCTTTGAGTGCACTAGATCTAAGATCCCTTCAGGTCTACTGTCACTGCTTGGACAAGGGTCCTTTTGCCATGTGTTAATCTCTTGCAAACACCCTCATGATATTATTTATATGCAAGTGCGTACCTCTGAAATTGTAACACCTTCCAACTTTTCTTCTAATCTGAGACAATATGTCATCTCAACAAAAAGAAGTTAGAAATCTGAATCAGAAGGTTCAATGTCAGTAAAATGTCAATAGCCTCAAAAACCCTAAAATTTCAACTTTGACGGATTGTCAGTTTGAGAAGTGCAGTGGGTGTGCTAGAGCAAGGGGAGCTGGTCTATGCTAAAATTCTTCCCAACTCAGCCCAATGAATGCTCAACGAGCTTCACAAAAAGTGTTTCTGCAACTACTGTAGTGAGTTTTAGGTGAAATTTCAACTTTCACCAAGTTGCAATCTGAGATCACTAGGAGGTGCGCTAGGCTAGGGCGAGCGGATCTATGACAAAATTAATCTCATCGTCCTTCAATAAGTTGCTCAACGAGCTTGACAAGTTCAGGTATGTGCAACGACAATCATAAACTGTGCAGTGGAAATATTTCAACAAAGCTCTGATACCATGTTGATTTTTTGGATTCTCAGATCTTGATAGTTATTGCCTTATGATTTAATAACAAGATTCACTTTCATACAACAGTTATCATAGAATAACTATACACTGAAAATCTCAACTATAATACTGCAACGGAAATAACAAGATCTAGAAATATTAACCATGCACAATAGACACAAGAACACAACACAAGATCACAAGAGTTTATCCTAGGAAACCCAACCTTGGGAGAAAACCCAACAACCTTTCTTATAGAAGAATTCAATCCAAGATATTAGCAACACATCACCATCACCAGATCAAAATACCATATAGAGAAGATCCTCCCCAAGGCTAGCATCTCGAAGACCTAGCATCTAAATAGAATAACTAAGATAACAACAAAAAAGAGCTTCTCCAAGTCTAGTGCCTTCCCCAAGTGTGGCGCACTATCCAAGAGAACCAGAAACCCAAAAATAGCGAAATTACCACAACTGCAGCTGCAACTGCCTTTTGTGCGCACTGCAGAAGGAGAACTGTCTGACTATCCAAATGAAATGATCCAGTCCTGTATTTATACTAATCTGGGCGCCTATCTGGGGCCGACTTCTCATTCTGGGTCTTTACATTTACTTTATTATTTTCTATCTTTTATTGCTGGGGCCGACTTCTCTTCTTGGGTCTTCAATGTCGTACTAGGGCTTCTTTAATGATATAGATGGGTTTTATTGTACTTTCTTGTGGAAAATGACTGCCCGAAGTTGCAAATCTTCAACATCCCCTTGAGTCACAATTGTTAACCCCTGGATTTTTTCACTTGCAGCTGAGGGTTAAGATGCCAGCATGTTCTATTTGGTTGGTATTTAAATTGTTTTCCCAGAGATAGCTTTGCATGAGTTGGGGTTGCTTCCCATATGAGTTCAGGTATAGGGTTGGTTTAGTGGTGTTTCTTGCTTTAGAGATAGAGTTTGCACAAGTTTTCATGGATTAGAGAGAGATGGTTATTTTAGATAGATTTCCTACTTTTTAGGAAACAGAGTTTAGAGGTCTGCATGGCAGTTTTGATCATATATTCAAAGTCCTTGCGAGCTCACGAATCCACTGAGCCTTTTTCAGACGACATGCAGACACTTACTATTTATAACAGTTGGAGTTCCGAGATTCATATGACGATTCTGGGCACATATTCGGGTTCCTTGCAGAGAATCGAATCCGATGAGCCTATTTTCATTGACATGTAAGGAGTTTCTCTTTTTAGCAGTGCCTAATTTTAGGTGTACTATATTTGGTAGGGTTCTCGTAGCAGTCCCGAACATTTTTGGTCTTTTCATATTTTTCGAGTGGACTGCTATTTTTAGTAGTGCTATTATTAGCATGTATAGTTGCCATGCAGGAGGACATGTGGCAGTTTCAGAGTATGACAATTGGAAAAACCTAGGTGCATGTAGGGTTAAGTCAATCAAAACGCATGCATGAGGATGTCAAAGCACATGCATTGACTTGTGATGAGGTGGCACGTGGTGTGTGCTGCTAGTTGGCATGGTTGAGTTGACTAAAGACTAACTCCCTCTCTCTCCTACTTACTCCTTTTTAAGTATCTAGATCAACGGTGCTTAGCCTTATATATACAGGAGGTCCATAGGCTCTGAGTGTTGTTTATTGCAGCTTCATGAGACATTCTCCAGATTGTTCTCCTCTGGACTGAGTTGAGACATTTGTGAGAAAGCCCATGTGATGGGTATGTCATACTCCTCTCGACTGAGTTGAGATGACGTGTGGTCTCTTGTCATGCTCCTCTGGACTGAGTTGAGACAACTTAAAATGGTCTCTTGTCAGACTCCTATGGGCTTAGTTGAGTTGACTTGAGATGGCTTTCCAGATAGTACTCCTATGGACTTAGTTGAGTTGATCTATCGAGAGTGACGTCCCTGTGGCTGAGCATAGGTGGACGTGTCCCTAGTGGCAGAGCACTAGAGGATGTGTCAGATCCCTTGCTATATTGTCAGAGAGTAAGACTTTGGTAAAACCCTAATTTGTGTTGTAAAGGGTACAAGTCGGCCCCACCATGTAAATATAATTAATATTGTGTAAAGATTAATTATATTTCTGAGTTGTACAGGTTGGCCCTATTGTGCCAATAGACACACCTATTGTTGTATTAGGTCTTGTATAAATAAGAGAGTAGATCCCCATTGTGGATCACTCACTCACACTCCATTGTAACCTTCTCTCAAGCTGGTTGTACGGCTGAAGTGCACACTTCTCTTAGGCGCAAGTTTCAAGGTCATAGAGTACCCTCTTGTGTGCTCTAGGGTTTATGGTGTGGGGGATCTTCTCTTGACAATATAGCAATGGGATTGCTGGGTTTTTCCCTTGATTGAGAAGGGTTTTCCCAGGATAAATTTCTGGTGTCTTGTGCATGGTTATTCTTCTTGTGATCTTGGTTACTGTAGCTATTGTATATGGTACTGCTGCATTGTTTATGGTTCAAGTTGCTAAATTGAAATAAAGTACATGTGCATGAGCTAAGCATAAAAAATTCAACACCGAGCCCATACTCTTCAGACTCCTACGAGACCGAACCCTAATCGACAGATCACCTCCTCCTTCACGGTGCTACCATCAAGAAGGGGCACTAAGAGACAGACTGACACCAATGCAACCCTGGACTCCCGATCAATGTGTACCCATGGGACCTTCCCTCATCCCACGAGATTTCAATGACATGACTAGACCAAATCCCTTCCCAGGAGATGGATGAGATCTCCCAGACCTCGTCGGTGCACTACCTCTATCAGTCAACAGTGCAACGGACGATCCATGCACCCCACTAGTTCCCCCTCAGGATACCCTACTGTACTCAACTTTCTTCATTCGGCCTCGAATGGTAGGAGAGATGGGTCCATTTCAGGACAAACCTATTTCCTTTCTTCTGGCTCCTCTTGTCCTTAGATCTTCCCCTACGGTACATCTCATCGTCAGAGCAGGTCTTTGAGCTCGGGTTCAAGGTTTCTTCATGCCTTAGAGTAGATCTCACTCTCTACCACTATACCTTATTGCACTTTACTTTCTGCATCTTGCCTTTTATAGGAGACCTTTTGGTACTCCTGCATTGTATTGACATCATTGTACTCAACAGTCCCTTTGACCTGCTTTTGTGGTCATTAGTCGGACATTAATAAAATTATCTTATCTTATCTTATCTCATGTTTACCTTCTCCCATGCGTTTTCTCCACTCAAAATCCTTAAGCGCATGTATGTGTTATCTCATGCGCCACTTCTTCACTTTCTCTGATCTTCCACTTAACTCCCTATCTACTCGCCTTTAGTCCTTAGCCTATGCGCATCCCTCCTATATTCTTTTCCTATCTCTTTTTTAGCGCATCTTTCTCTCTTTAGCGCATCTCTCCCTAGCTAATGTGCATGTATTCTTCTCATTCTCCCTCTTTAGTGCATATCTCTTTTTAGTTCATGCGCCACTCCCTCTTTCCTTCTCATCTTCCACTTAACGTTTTATTTTCTCACTTAATTCCCTCTTATACACCTATCCTCATAACCCATGCACTTTTCATTCTTTATCCCATGCGCCATAGTTCCTTATCACTTAAGGCGCATGGATCCTTCCTTCCCAAGTTGTCTTCAGTTAAACATAGAGCATTCGCACGAGTTATGATCATCATCACATGGAGCGCATTGTTACTTCACTTCACTTACTCTCTAATGTGCCTTGCATGAGGGGAAGCTATTCTTGGGATGTGCGCCCTCATAGTTCTATATATTGAGGGTTTCTCCATTGATTCAAGGTCAGATTTCTTCAGTAGCAACAGACTTTGTCGCTTTTTCTCTTATCTTTCTACTCCTATTTTCTTTATGCAAGGTCATCGCTATACCAGTTTTTGTACTTGTCTCTATGGCGCAATCAGCCTTTTGGTAAATGCGGGAATAAAACTTTGTTATGCTCATATCAAGCTCTCATGATTTGTTGGTATTGTGTTGAATTTTGTGCATGATTTAGAAGTTATTAGCCTGTTATTTTGGTGCAATCAACCTCTTAATTGTGCTCTCTTTCTTTTTCTTTCCATTTTTCATTAAGTTAACGCTTCAGAGATTCCACCACAAACATTTTAAAACAAAACACTATTACCTTTGGTTGTCTAATCACAGCCAAAAGCACCTTTTCTTGCTGCTGTTTTTTTGGTCTTTTTGCAGATTTTACAGTTTGAGAACAGTAGGAGGAAAGCATAGGGACACCCCCCTGAGGTTGGCAAGCACCAAGCCCAAACGAAGAGGATTTTTTGCCATTGGCACTTGGGCATCTTCTCCTAAAATTGCACAGATTTCTAGCTTGCTAATTTATAATTTATTCACATTCATTCAAGTGCGGAAAATTGTGCTAACAGGAAGCATAAAATCAATTACACACATACACAGGGAATTACTCCTTCAAATCTAGCTTTTCATTTCATCGAAAAAATTACAAGGAAACTTCCACAAGCTGCTCAAAAAACAACATTGCATGGATACCAAAAAAGCACCTCAAACTGAGCGGAACAAACTGTTGGAAGAGTATGGTTGTCCGTATGGACTTCATGGACACAAGCATGGCTCTGTCTGTACGAATGTACAAAACTCTTCCGTACGCTGTATGAGACTACGTGTTGCCAAAAACTGGCTATCTTCTCTCTCTCTGTCTGTCGCTCAACTTGCTCCACTGCTCAAGTGTGTCTGAAATCTCTATCTTGACCTATCTTTATAGTTTTAGCCGAGACCAAAACCCTAATCTATTCTCGAGATTACTCCTAGTCTAAGTCATGCATGCATGAAATACACTTTTTAGATCCCACTGCTAAAAATAAGAAGTACGTCTTTTAGACATGTGACCTTTCACATATTAACTAATGGGAATTATTATTTTTTTTCTATTTAGCATTGTTTTTATGCATACTTTAGGTATGTTACATTATCAATACAGTCAACTAGTTCATTGGATAAGTCTTCCTCCATTGCTCGGATTTGCAGGTGTAATCCTCCCTTTCTTGTGGAAGTACTGCCACTGTGTTCTTTGCTTTGCCTCTTTATTTCTGTTACCCTTAATTTTCTGTTTTAGTTAGATCAATAGTTGTAGTGGTAGTTCCATTTGGGTATATGAACATGACAAAGAAAATAGGATTGTGTTTTAAAGTCCATGTACATTTTGTATTTCATCTGTAACTAAAGAATGATTGTTGAACTAACACTAAGGGATTGCAACAAAACATTAACAAGTTGACCACTAAGTGTGACCACTAACGCGAGTAACATAAAAACCTAACAGTATGACTAGCATAAAATGTTGACACTACTAACATGCTATGCTAATAAGATTTGTCTTGTAATAGTGGACTGAGATTGGGCACAGAGAAAAATAAGTGTATTAAGAGTCTTAAAATCCATGTACATAATAAGGATTTGACCACTTGTATTTATGGGCAATTTCTTATGTAATTGAAGAATAGTTATTGAACTAACATAAAAGACTTGAAAGAAAAATATCAACAAGTTGACCACTATGTGTGGCTCAGTGTTACAGGAAGCTTGCCCCCCCCGCTTCGAAGCCCCGAAGCTCTATCTGAGTGGGTGTGTCCAGGAAGTGCTGGCTGAAGCGCGCTTCAAAATTCAGGGAGCGCGCTTCGGGGGATTTTAGTACGCTTCCTGCCATTTTTGAAGCGCCCGGTCCGAAGTGCACTTCATATGCGCTTCCGAGGAAGGCCCGCGTGCTTCCAAGGGCGAATGAGGTGTTTTGGTGTGCAGCTGAGGGTTATTTTTCCTTATTAGTGCTATTTAAAGAGGTCCCCACCCCCTCCATTTCACCCACCCTAGTAATTAATGGTAATGTTAAATTCTTAAAGTAAAAGTGACATTCTCCTTTATCTTTCATTTTCATCCTAAATGAAAGATAAAGGAGAATGCCACTTTTACTTAAATTTTGAACATTACCATTAATTGTTTCAGGATGTTTGAGAGTGGTTCCAACCTCATTGGACTTCATATGGAGAAAGTAGAATTTTAGGTCCCATTCA
>SNQJ01S0245678.1:0-11873 GCA_010110895.2 Picea sitchensis | reverse complement strand
GAAGGTGTTGCTGGAAAAGGTTGACACTTTGAAGAATGTTGCAGATTCATTGACAAAGTCTGTGAGGACAGAAAAGTTCTCCCAGTGTAGAGTAACAATGGGCATTGTTGCCCTGGATTGTTGACTATATAATCCCGTGGACCCTTGGATGCAAAGAGAACAAGTGGGAGAATGTTGGGTATGTGTTATATTCTTTGCATGTGTGTGTGTGGGCGCGTCATATTTGACAATTGCGTTTGACGATCCCTCTAGTAGTGTTCTTTGTGTCATGTGCGTCACGCGCTTCCTAGGGGGGTCCCAGGGGGGGCCAGGTATGCCCCCCCTGGTTACGCGTAGCGCCCCAATTTTTTTTTTGTGTGCGTTTTTTCTATTTTAGCGGATTTTGCTATTTTTAGTGGTTTTCTAAATTAATCTTGGATTAAGGGATTAGGGTTTTGGTATCTATGGAATACCTAAAAACATTGTATATATATTGTATGGTGAATGGTGAAATTAACACAATGAAGCGTTGAAAGGTTTTCTCCTCGTTAAAGGTTTCCGGTATAAATCTCTGTGTACTATGTGTATGAGCCATTGATTAATTTATGTTTTTCTTAAGAATCTATATGCATTGCTTTACTTCACAAGTTTAAAACTTACATTTCTCTGCTTTTGAGCAAAGATTTGGCAAGTATGGTAGTTGTGCACATGGGCATGAGCATATTTAAACAATGTAGTCCAACAACACCCAAATTTAATAATATCGTGAGAAGTAGTATCACCATAAAAGTGACCACCAATGGGCCCATCTTACAATCCATTCAAATCCCTTTGATCATTTTTCTACTCAAGGTACCACAATAGGAATCCATGATAGTTGGACCCTCCTAAAGGGAACTCATCAAACCATTGTATACTGAGCAAATTTATGTCTCAACCATTATTTTAACTTTTGGACTCAATTTCTTAGGGACTATATCATGATCCAAGTAAAATTCCAATCCTTGGTACCATGAATCTACAAGGGTTGGGAGAAACTGCACATCAAAGTACATGGGAGATTTGTTTTCCCAACCTTCTGTTGATGGGTCCTAGATCCCTTTAGTTCAACAACAGGAACCAAACCCCTCACCAAGGCCCAATTAGACTCTGTAGCGTTTAATAATTGAATGGTTCTCCAGATCTTGCGATTCGACCAAATAATCAATGGGCTTTTTCGTTTTCTTGCGAAGGCCTCTCCTTCGGTTTGGACATTTTTTTTTTTAGTAATTTCTCTTAGGTGGGACCGATATGAGATGTAAGCCGGTATAAACCAACTTGGGAACAACCATGATTAAGTTTAACTATTGGAGAAGAGGCTGAGCTTGGGATAACTCGCTACTCAAGCATGCAGACAACAATTCTATACCACAGGCCTAGTACTAACACGTTAACCATGTGAGCATCCAATTACTGTCTGAGATACTAATAATCAGAAAGAAAACACTCACGCAATAAGATAATGGCAAGAAAAATAATTCACCTACTCTAATCATCCATCACATAATAACACAACGATTCATATTCATCATTAAAGATAAGAACTGTTAAATATTACATCATATAACTTAACATTAGATTTAATAGCTCTTACTCATTACAACATCCATTCATGAAACGAGATAGGAAATAGTTCTTCTCCACGTCCAATCACACATGCATTTGATGAAAATATAACTTGTCTCTGGTCCAGAAGGACTTCTCAATTAAGGGTGGCTCCAAAATAATTCTTAACAAACCAGAAAAGAGAGTTTCTTGCAACAACCATCGACCTCTAACTAATTGGTCGATGCTCTTATTTATAACATAAAATTCATCTGAAAATAACGGCCAAGTGTAGATAAGTAAAAAAAATTTCGCCACATGATGTTCTCTCTTAACAATTTTTTTTAACAGTCAATTGAAGATATCACTAAAAAGGGTGACTCTTCTCATACTCCGACCAAATGATGAATAACTCCTCACAAGTGTTGGCGTATGGGAATATGTGTTGTTCCATCGGGGCTGCATAAATTTCTCTGATCTCTATCGCATGCGCCCGATACTTAACTAGACTGGCACTCAACTGTTGCAACATTGCCTGAGCTCTGATCGGGTGTTCCATAAATTGTTGCACCCATCCTGGCGCTGTGTCCGTCACCTTTGCCAGTCGTTCGACCCATGATGAATCTTGCTTGGTGTGTGATTCGACTATGTCGCGCAAGTCGACGAAGTCCTCGGGCATACCAAATTCGGGGAGTCCGATATCTTTCATCACCCGATTGATCTTAATCTAGTGTCTCTCGCACTTGGTCCATTGCCCTTGAATTTATTGGTGTGGTTCCCGAGACATCTTTTCCCAATACTCGGCTGATCTTTTTATGCGATCAAGATTGCTTTAGCTCAACACCCGAATGTCGTGTTCTTCTTTATCTTGACCCTGTTGGACCGCACCAATGTACTCGATACTCTCTACAGCTTGTTGTGCCTTCTTGTACCATCGCTCCATATCCTTGCACGTGGCAAGTGCCATGAGAGTATCCTCCTGGAGCTCGACTATCCCTTTGGTGAATAGGTGCCGCTCGACTGTGAAATTGCTATCGACATTCTGGAATTCGCTCCTTAAGTACACTGCGGCCTGTGTGGTGTCTTGATAGTACTTAGCTAAGTTGCGCAAATGTTCAAGTTCTTTCAGGGCGACGACCAACTCCTTCTCATCTATTTTGGCTCTATCTAGGGTAGCATCTGAGATCGCTTTCCCTACGCCAATAAGTTTGGATGTTATGGTCTGTTCTATGTTTATCAAATTTTCCTTTGTAGTGATGAGGATGGAGCGATCCAAAGTGATCCTCCATTTCTTGGCGGTCTGCAGGACGATAGCCTTCCTTTTCCTGTCATAAGCTATGGCATGTATGTCGGCTACTTCGTCCACAGGTTCGGGAATCCGCTGATCCCCCCATGTGATTTTATTCCCAAGACTTCCGATGGTGCACACTTGTTCAAGATCGGGTTCTAGAGCTTCCTCGTTATGCTTTGAAGGATTGGCTTCTGTTTGTCGCTTATCGGGCGTCTGAGTACCGATAGAAATAGAGGTGTCGGGGATAGACTCGATACTTACTTGTTCATCGACCGTTGAAATGCCGACTTCCTGCTCCGGGGTTCTTCCTCTGGCCCGCTCGACTTCGGCTCATCTCTAGGATTATCTGCTTGGGTGGTCGACGCATCGAGCAACTTAGTGTTTGGGAGACTTTCGACTTCCTTTTCTTTCTGTGAGACCTCATGGGTTTGGACGTCGGGGAAAGGAGAATATGTCTTCTCAGGTCCTTTTCTTCTTCGACATGCACAGGGGTCCCGAGAGATACTTCCGGGCTCTCATCATCATCATAGATTTTAATTAGCTCGCGGAGGGGGTCCGACGCACTTGTTTCCACTGATACCTCAACTGCCTCTGGTTGCGTTGCAATACCTATCGGTGATCCGACCAGTGGCGTTGTGGATTCAGGTTCGTCTAACCGATTGATGTTATCAAGGTATATAAATTTCGAGATGCTTGGTCCCACTGGGCTTTCTTCTGGGCTATCGGTCAGAAGCCTTGACATCCTGACAAGGTCCAGGTTATCTCGCATTTGATTCATCATTTGCTGAGCTTGTTCATACACGAGTAAACCTCTCTCTCGCGCATCCCGAGCCTTGGGGGAACTTCTATCCTGTACCGGGGTTACCTGGGAAACCTTTGCTGTTTTGACCGCTTCCTGGGGAGCTTCTGCTGTCTCGACCGCAGTTATTTCCTCTCTGGCCCGGAGGGCTCCTTGAGCCGATTGTTCTAGGGTTTTCACTTGTTCATGTAGGCTCATGGATTTGAATCTAGTCATCCTATGATCGACCATCCTTTCCACAACTTCGTCCCAATCCTGCATGTTTTCTGTGAAAATATCATCTTCAAACCTGTCATGAGCGTATGGCCAGCATGACGATACTTCCAACGCATGCTTCGGGACTAGACCCTTTGGGTCGTGCTTGTGGAAATGACCAGTCTAGAATCAGAACTCTAAGTGGCTTAACCCTTCTTGCTTGGCTTGAGCGGTGTCTTTTACTATGTATAAATCTATATGGAATCCATAAGGTATGAATGCCCGCTTCTTATCTTTTACCAGAGTAGCATTGTAACCTTGCAGGATGGTCTGGTAGAAGATTTCCCCTACTACTAGTCGATCACGGACATACACAAGTAAGAAGTGTGGTGCTCCGGTGGCTCCGAAAACCTTGATGTAGGTATCACGCTCATCCAAATACCAGTGGCCAACCTTTGATATCATCTTTTTGGCTGTAGCCGACAATATTGGACACTCTTTATTGAAAAGCATAAAATGAATGCGCGCGATGAATTGATCGTAGATGAGGGAATATGATTTCTTATACTTGTTTTCCCATAAGATGCCGAAATACACATGGATCGAGAGTTCTGAGGCGTGCCAATTCAAATTCATTTCGGCAAAGGCATTTTTGGCACAGATGACGTCCAATAAATAAGAAGTCGTGTGGAAGGATGGAGTCTCTCCTTCTTTTGGCATTTGAGCCTGTTGAATGGAAATGCTCAACTTCTTGGAAATGATGGCGCCCCAGTTAAAACCTCTCCTAGAAATCGCTATCGTGTAATCTAGAGGCATCCATGCCTCTGAAAACCTGGAACAATCTTTCTCCCCATACAACTAGCATACGAGGGCCATTAGATAGATATACGACTCTCTTAAGTTGGTCATCGGGTACTAGCCGGAGGTCCGATTGGTGAAATTTTTATCCTCTCTCCACCACGAATCCATCATCCAGCTGGTGTCGTGTTTCTCATAGAAGCTTATAACAAAATCGATGTTCATCCGCTCCTCCGGGTCTTTGAGCTTGTAGTAATTCTGCACCTCCACCTGAAGGAAGACCCTGACACACTTGCCATTGTCGTCATTGATCAAACATCTTTGTGTGTCAGTGTGGTCGATAAGCCACTTCAGGAGTTCTATGCAGGGGAAAACTGGAGTTCTGCTCGCTACCATGTGCAGGTACGACCTTCAGATATTCGAAAAAAATTCATCGTCGAGTTTCCTCATATCGGGGTCGATGTGCAGGGTACATTCAGGGAATTCTTCCCGCTTGATATTCTTGAAAAGTTCTCCCCAGTGCAGGAGTACTGCCTTGGTCCCTATGCTAGCCTCTGTGTCTCTAAAGGCCGAAGGCTGAATGAAAACCTCTTTGGTGGATGTCTTGATGACGAGCACTGACTTTGGAGTAAATTCCAATTGTTTTGCGGCCGCTGGGGAAGAGTGTTCTCCTACATCTGATTCCTTTAGCTTCGACGCTCTCGAAGATTTCCTGGTGGTTGGTTTTCTTGGAGGCATTGTTCCTGCCATCGAAATCAATCTTTAGGGCATGCATATAGAGTAACACCGGATAAAAATGAATGAAGTGAAGCATAAAAAATCCATAGATTGGTACATACCTACAATGCTTGCTAAACCTGTTGTTTAATACTCACTGGACCTTGGAAAATTCTTCTGGATTGCTCGTCTCACTCCTCTGGATGCTCTGAACTTCTTTGTTCACGATGACCTTGTTTATGAACTGCTCGAAAGAATTTAAACGGGGAAGAAACTATCGTGTCGTATCAACCAATTAACTCGGGTTATGAGTGGAAATCAAACGAGATCTGCCGCCGAATCTTTGCAATTCAATTCATCATAGGTTGACGACGGAGGCACGGAGGGTGGTGTGCCCTATCAACAATTTCAAACGGCTAATTTGATCCACGTATGAATTAATAACTAATGCAAGATTTGGAATTAATTAGTTCTTTAAATGCTTTAGATCCAACGTATCTTAGCACTAAAACGCCCCATCGCGTCGCTTTCTTAGTGGGCAGATCGGGGATCGACCATACGTGGTGAATGTTCTCGTTAGTATCCTCCTCAGAAGAACTTTTGACGCTGATTAATTTCGTCCTACGATGTTGACGTGGCAAGACTGATTTGGGGTGCGACTTGGGCCTCGGGAACCAATAACGACTTAGGGGAAAACTAGATCGTATGTTTAACTACTCTAGCAACGACAAATGGTGGATGAGGACAGGTGGTTTGATCGTGTATCTCAATCGGAGTCGGGGGTTTCAACAAGATGCGTGTGCTAAAATAAACCTGGGATCGCCGATGTCGAAAGGTATCAGGGGTCGACGATCGAATATCAACTTATCACATTCTCTACTGGCTAGCTTTCTAAAACTCGTCGATGTCAAAAGGTATTGGGGATCGACTATCGACGAAGCCTTTATCTCTTTGTTAACGCTTAGTCCTTTAGCCTTTTGTCTATGCCAAAGGGATCGGTCATCGGCGATATCCATGTGTGATTCCTGTCGCGAAAGAAAACTTCCTTTTGCCGACGCTGATGAGGATCGACGCTCGACGACATCGGTTTTCTCGAGTGATTTTATTTCATCTTTAATTCTTCCCGATGTCGAATCTTTGAGCGCGTCGGGGGAAAAGTTTTGGCCGTCAATTCTTTAATTAAAAGTTAATCTTTTAAGTTATGGGTTTTCGCATGTTCAAGCAAACTTTGAGAGACTTAAAAGAGAAACAAAATGATAAGCACATGCAACATTTTTCATACTGAAGTCGAATTAGTCAGTGCAAAAGATCAGGTGGTACCCAAAAAGTAAAATTTGACATGGACTTTTTAGGGTGTGTTGAGTGCTCAATATCTTCTTCATTGGTTGCATCACTGGCCATGTCTTTAGATTCAAAACCTAATTTAAACAAACAAGAGCTCAACATGTGGCCTCACCCGAAGATTAACCACCTAATATCAACACCCCCCTTAATCTGAAAAAGGGGGCCACAAAGAGAAGAAGTTCTAGTACATCATATTTTCCCCCCTTAATGGAAATTTTCCTATACTAATGCATGCCATTAGATTGGTGAAGGTGGGCTCTAGAAGAGATTTGGTGAAGATATCTACGTGTTGATCTACTAAAGGAACCAATACTAGTACAAGTTGTCCTTGAGCATGAGGTTGCCAAATACAGTGCATCCAAATCTCCATGTGTTTTGTCTTCTGATGATTCATTAGATTATGAATAAGCTCAATGGTACTTTGATTGTCACAAAGGTGGAATGAGTTCGTGGAGGAATACCTAGTTGATAAAGCATCATCTGTATCCAGGGAAGATGCTTCTCGACATGAAATGCACTAGCATAGTTGTCTTTAGTGGAGAAGAGACCCACAACTTGTTGCTTCCTAGAACACTAACAAATTGCTCCAGAGCCAAGAGAAAACAAGTAGCCCAAGGTAGATCTTCTCTCATAAAGATCGCTAACCTAGTGGGCATTGAAAAGACCAAGGAGACAGATATAAGTGTTCGTTGAGTAGAGAATGCTCATGTGAATGGTTCCCCTAAGAGTGGAATGCGACTAACTCCCGAAGGTTCCTACATGTATTGGGAATACATACTCATTGCAAAGGAGCTATCTAGCTGAGAATGTTTAAGATAAAATAAACTCTCAACTCTCAACTTCATCCTTTAAGCAATCAGGGTACTCATTGGCTTGCAATTATCCATCACAAAATGTTGCAAGAGATTTAGGGTGTACTAAGGCTAAGAAAGGGGAATCCAAATAAAGGTTTGAGAAATTTGAAGTCCCCCCAAAAAATAAAGTAGGCCTAAATCAATCATATCCAAAGAGTCTTGAAGTTGCACTTCACTTCCCTTACCTACATTGTTCTTTTGAACAGAGGTTGTTCACCTTGGAGACCTGATGCGGTTATGAGTATGACCAGGCATGGACGGTACTCGGTCCTCCATATTTTCAATGGTTGCCGAGGGGGCACTGGACATCGCAAGACATGTGGTGCTCTTCCAGCTACTGGACCCTATCGCCGGTTGAACCAATTTCAGGGTGGGCAAGCCGTTAAAAATAAAATATAACTCTTCCCGAGGCCCCTGGCGACGTCTCCAGATTTCCTAATGTTGTCGTTCATCGCCATGTCCCGGTTCAGGAATATTAACCTGATTCCCTTTTGATGTTCGTGTAGAGTGCACCCTTGATACATGGCTTCCCCATCTCTTAGGATCGACTAACCCATGTCCAAGTGTTGTTCACATGGAACATTTCCCCACTCCAGTCTTCAAAGTTCTCATTTGAATATTTGCTACCACCACCAAGATCTGTACCGGGGGAACTTGTCGATATCATGAACAAAAACTATATATTATATAATATATTCATATAACATATAATATATTATATAAAATATAACATATAATATAATATATAATATAAAAAATATTACATAATATATAATATAAAAAATATTATATAATATATAATATTTATAAAAAGAAAATATTTTATGTATTGTAAACATATATATGTTATATATATGTTACACATATAACATATGCATGTTACATATATATAACATATTTATGTTACACATATAACATATATATGTTACATATATATATAACATATATATGTTACATATATATATAACATATATATGTTACATATATATATAACATATATATGTTATATATATGATACAAGCACAGACTGGACCCCATTCCCATTCGCACAGAGCCAGAACCTGACCCCATTCGCATTCTCTATTCGCACAGAACCCGACCCCATTCGCATTCTCTATTCGCACAGAACCCGACCCCTAACCCCATTCGCACAGAACCCAACCCAATTCACATTCACCTGACCCCATTCGACCGAACCCACGGTCATTCGCCCAACCCTTGCATCCTCTTCCAAATGAAACCCTCGACCCTACATCCTCTGCCAAACGAAACCCTCGACCCTGCATCCCTTGCCAAACGCTCCACAAAGGCGGATACAGACCCCACCCAACTACCAAATGACAAAGAGACAAATACTGAGGCCTGCCACATAGACAAAGAGGCGTCACAAGAGACCTGATGACCCCACCAAGGAGCCATAGAGACAGAGAGCGACGAAGAAACGAACTAGACCAACAATGACTTCCAACTCAACAATTTTTCCTCACTCTGTCCTTTTCAAATTTCTCATTTTGAAAAGTCTAGGGCACACATGCATCATCGTTTGAATGAGATATTCTGTATATTCGAGCTAGGGTACCATGCTTGAATTAGATATTCTGCATATTTGAGTTAGGGGAAGATTCGAGTTTTAACTTTTGTTCCTAGGGTTCCAAAATCTGATTTTTTTCAACTCTAACATAATATTTTATGAAACCAAAAACTTGTCCAACCACTTGGATACACCAACTACTCCAATCCTATTATTCCTCCATGTTGGGCTCAACTTAATTGGCTCCATGTCTACTAAGCCTGCGATTTTAATTTTATGCATAAAGTAACTAAGAAAATTGTCTACTCTAGCTCCTGCTCCCCAAACCTCCATGTTGTTTGAAGTAAATTTAGATACCCACCCAAAATTACTTGGTATTTTTTTCCTCCTTTGACATAATATTTTATAAAACCAAAAACTCGTCCAACTACTTGGATACACTAATTGCTCTAGGATTATTATTCCTCCATGTTAACCACAATTCAAGAAACATGTAGTGGCAATAAAACATAGAAGACGTCAGGTCTTGCAGAAGAACCTTGAAGGATTGAAACTTTATATATCAAAAAGTTGGAGAAAGACTACATGCTCAAGAATTTTCTTGAAAGTTTTAAATATACAAGCCATAAAAACTATGTAGTCTTTCATATCTCTCTCGAGAATTATATAAAGATGCAAATATGATGTCAATATGGGTGTTTTAATAGTGTAAAACAATGCTTTCTTATGGCATTACAAAATTCCTATGACATAAGTAAACGAGAAATTCAATTGCATTCAATCTCATAATAAGGGATAAGGATCCTGAAGATGATGAATAATAGCAAAATATTGGAGGAATATACAAGGATAAAGGTTAATCATAGCCCTATTCTCATGGTCATGACACTAATGAAAATAGTGTGGCAAGGGACTGAACCATAGGAAAGTTAAGAGAGGGAAGTCTTGAATGGTTTGACTTACATTAAGGAGGGGGAAAGCATCTTTGATTTGAACCATTATTTTTCTGAAGAAAAATCTTCAGATATTGTTTTTGGATCTAACTGATGGTGCATACAATACCCTAACTCTCTTAAATATTCTTAAAATTCACGAGGCCTTAACATTGACATTAAGAACTTGATTCACCCAATACTTAATGTACTCTTGAAGGGTGGCCACTCTAATTTATTCTTGCACTTTCTATGCAAGCATCTCATATTCAAGTCCATGTAGGGAAGATTAGAGTTTGAACACTATTTGATTGCCAGCTGCTTGAGAGAATTCCTCAACAAAATATTGCATGCCAACATTTGAAATAAATCCTAAATGATGAGGAGTCATAAAACTAATAATTTTTCTATCTTTGTTTTTCCAAATCAAGGCTTTATATTGCAACATCAACATAGTACATGATCAAGTCCCATTTTGAATACATAACCCTAAATCTAGTTGTATGGAGCAATTTTCCTTGTGTTTTTGTAGTGTTCATTATGGAAGAAGTGTTATGAAAACTTTCTAAAGACGAGGTAAACTTTAGTATCAACAAACCACGAGGTTTGCAAGGACACTACAAACAAGTATTCATCAAGAAAAGTGTCATCCACCAAGCCTTTTTCGTAAATATCATCTACTAAGCCTTTTTAGTATCATCCACTAGAAATGCAGTCTTAGTTAGCTATAAAGAGATAAGTGTGACAGTCATTTGTATGCTTCTTGTTGTTGGAAATTACATGGAAGGACAATCATTGTTTACACACATATTGTTGCTGGGATTTACACGTAATCTTTAGATTTGACTTGTCTCAAATTAAGACATACTTTGACAGTCATACTATAGAAAACAATACATGTTTGGACAATCATTTACATTCCTCGCTTGCTGGCAATTACATCTTGAACAATCATTGTTTACATATATATTGTTGTTGGGAATTACACACAAGCTTGATCTTTGACTTGTCTTAATTATACATTGAAGTGGTAACAATACAAGCTTGATTGGACAATCATTTATATGTTGGAAATAACTATTTGCACAGTCATATTTCATGCATCCATGAACTGAAAATTACATTGAATGAAGTGTCATTATGTGCTCTTGATTACACCTTGGAGAAGTAGCATTTGAATTACATTCCTGGGCAGTCATTAGTGATACTTTATTACTGGAAATCATTTACATATTGACAGTCTTTTTACTTGAAAGATACCATTGTCTTTGTTGTTATATGCTTGTTTCTCATGCACCATTGTACCTATCTTGAATAATGCAAGCATCTATTGTTTCATATAAGAGTTTGTACTTTCCTTCAAGTTGTATTGGCACTTATACTTGTTGTAAGAACACTTTTACTTTGTCATATAACTTCTATCGTGTCTTGTCATTGAACCTTGTCACTTGACCCATCTTTAGATGAGGCCTTAGCACCCTTGGGATACCATTCATTAATTCTAAAGCATCTATCTTGTTGAGTATCCTCCAACCATTCATTAATTCTAAAGCATCTATCTTGTTGAGTATCCACTAAGCATTTTTAGTATCATCAAGAAAAGTGTCATCCACTAAGCCTTTTTAGTATCATAGACCCTAAATATCCTCGCTAAGGCTGCATTTCCTTCATTACCCTATCTACATCAATTCCCAAGCCTAATGTTGGGACCTTAATGCCTCTTTCTATCCTAACGAATTTCATACACCTCTCATTCACTTGATTATACAAAGGTGTATGAAAATGAGAGGTACAAATGGATGTCGTAAGAAGAGTGAAGACCCTCAAGTTATGAAGAAGCCAATTTCAT
>SNQJ01S0245677.1:0-13179 GCA_010110895.2 Picea sitchensis | reverse complement strand
CACATTGGATTTCAACCATTTGTGCACCTTATCAGTCATGATAAGACAATAATGAGAGCATGGTTCCTCCAACCATTCTTCTAGGATAACTCAATCCACAAAGCGTCTTCTCGTGAGGGATTTCACCATAAGGGGGCCACTTTGGATTTCATCCATTTGTGCACCTTATTAATCATGATAAGACAATAATGAGTCATCTATACATTTTTCCAACAATGCATCATATACCAATGAAACCACACCGATCCATCTTCATCATGTATCAATGACAACATCCATATTCATCATATCAATGAAAACTCATTGATCCATCTTCATCTATGCATTCTCATTAAGGACAATACATATTATATTACATCAATCATCAATCAATTAATCCTTTGACATCAACCAATCACTTGACATCAATCAATCAAACCATTGGCATCAAAGACAACATGATCCAATAGTTTAGTGGGCACTCCCTTGGTGGATGTTTGTATCTACATTACAGATAGAAAATGGCCAATGCCTGATCTGATTATTCTTGTTTTTGTTTGATCCGTAGAGTATCAATCTATGAAGCAAAAGAGTTAATCATTTATGTTTTGAAATCCTCTAACATATTTCCTATTTCTTCTCTTGTCGCTACTCCATTGGCTGATTTATGTACCCTGGAAAAAGTGGCATCCTTGGTAGCTGGCTTATTCCTTATAGATCCTCAACAACATCTCTTACAAATATCTACAATGTCTTCATAAGGTTCCTTAGATATATCTCACTTGCCAAGCATATTCAACATATCTAAACAATCATCTCTAACGCCTTTTAGCAATATAGTTTTGAGAATGTCCTTACTCACATTTGGATGTCTAGACCTTTATAGATTATACTGGAGTTACTCCATAAAATATTCAAGGGTCTCGTCCTCCTTCTGAGACATCCTAAATAGTTTCTCTCTTTGTTCCCTTGTTCGACAGTAGTCTTGGTATTTATTCATGAAAAGTTGCCTCATTTGTCCCCATGTTGAAATATTCTCTCCTCCAAGGCTCATGAACCATCCTAACATGTTACCCTTCAATGTAGCTGGAAACAATTTAAGCTTCTATGTAGTGGTAGTGTAGTCATAGCTTCTACACAGAATATCAAATTCAAAAAAAAACTCATCTAGATATTCAGTAGATAATCCATGGAAATTTGGTAGGGCTGAGAGAGGTATGTTCTTCATAGGAGCTATCCCCTGTGTGGGAACATTAGTAATAGGAAAGACCATGGTAGAGATAGTATTTTCACCATTTTCCTGATATTCATTGTTCGATGGATTCTCATGGTGTAACTCTTATTCATTATCCCCATGATTTTCCGTATGTTCTCTTTCTCTCAACTCAATATAGAAAGCGTCCCACTCCTCTTTAGTTACTATATTTTCGTTGATTTGATAAACAGATTCTTCTGGATTTTCCCTATTCTGAACTACACTTCCTTTATCTTCAATATTCTCCAGTGTTTCCTGTTGACTTGTTGGTGAAAAATCTTCAGCTTCAGCCCCTGATGAAAACATTGTTTCAAAATGGGGTAGTTCTGATGACTGAGGGATATGTCTTCTTGGAGGATTTGAAGGGAGAAATATAAATCCTGAAGAAGAATATGCTCTGGCTATAATCTCATCAACGAAGGTTTGCCTTCCCAGTGCATGATTCCTTCCACCACATCCTCTAGTACATGTAGGGTTAGTATTTTTTGGGATATGTCCTCTTGTTCCTCAATTCGTGCAGACTATTCATTTCTAAAAAAAATAAAATTATGTGCTTACAAGAATCTGTAATTATCTTCCCCAACAAGGGCGACAAAATGTTGGGCACTTTAATTGTTTATATGAATAGATAATTAAGGTGTTCAATATAAATTGTCAAACCCAGGGAAGTTTTTTTATTGTAAGATAATTGTGCACAGTCTATGCTAGATTATGAAAGAACCACTAATCAAATTGCAGTAAGGTAAACTAAAAGAAACAAAACTGAAAAGTTCAACACTAACACAAGTTGCTGACACAGCTGGAGTTCTAATCTATTGTTTCAGAATTGAAATCACACTTGCATAATTGAAATCTAATTTGATGAGTGTATAAGAATCCTGGATTATCTAATCTATTCCAATTTTCTATTTTACTTTTGCAGAAGAAAATTCCGTGCTAATTGCCGAAAGGAAGTCTACTTAATTGCAGAAAGGGAAATTCACACTTCTATTTACTTTTGCTTGAGAATAGAGTTTTAATCTAGTGCAGAAAAGGAATTAACTCTCAAAGAAATTCTCCAACAGTATTCAACAATTGATTCTAACTCCCATGAGACACACTGATGCGCATTTAACAAAAAGGGGTTGAGATTTAACAACAAATGTATTCTAGAAATGATAAACAGATAAATCACACAAATCAAAGTAGTGAATCTAAAACTCAAACAGAGGGGAGTCTGTGAGGAAGGTGGGCCCTTTCCTTCTCGCTGAATCCACTCGAAAAGATTACAATAGGTTAAAGAAACTCAATTCACTTCTTTATTAATTCGCAAAAATGTTCAGATATAATATGATTCACTTGAATCTCTGTTCACGGCTAATCTTCTGTATCAATGATTACAAAAGTTATTCTGTTTACAGATAGATTCATTCAGTTAAAACAGGCTCAGAACAACCTTGAGAATTCGATATTCTCAAGTTGTTCGTATGATACAAAAGATCTGTCATCTTCACAAAATCGAGAAAAAGAATCTTGATCACCAGCGTGAGCCAAAACATGTAACAACCTTGAGGATCGATCTTCAGGATTCAGATTTGAACGATATACTAGCTTCCAGGATCGGTGGGCATCTGTTGCAGTAGGTGTGACATCTTCCAAGAAAAGTGCACAGTTGTTGTAGTCGTGTAACAACATGCATAATTGGTGCATAGATGTAGCAACTGGTGTAACAACAATGATCTTTCTTCAAGACTTGGTTGTTTCTACATATTTGATCATTAGTTGAACATTCATGGGTAAAATATGAGAAATGCTACCAATCAAACATGTTAAGTAAATAAGAATATAAAATCAAGATCAATGATTCATACCATAGGAAAAAGGGTCTTAGGATACATTATAGTGGGCATTTAGCATAGAAATGATAAGGTTGAATGAGCAAAAGATATGGTGAAAATGGGACATTTCTGGGTCCTAACAACCATGTACACTCTCAGAATGTCATCATCCAAAGAAAGAACATCTTGTTCGAGGCACTCTCGGATGCTCCATGGAATTCTAGAAGTCTGATGTGCAGCTAGTGGTTCACCCAAACATACACTATTCATGGAAAAGCAACCCCAACAATGGACTGAACCCCCTAGGTTCTAGTTTTTTTGTCTTTCTAGTTGCAGAGTCAGTGGTCCAATAGGCCACGACAATAGGATAGATGTGAAATGTACATTTAATTAGAAAATGTGGCATCATGTGTATAAATACATAATGGAAACTTGTTCCCAATGGAAAATTCATGCCCCAAAAGTAAGAAATGGGAACTAGGGCCCAAATTACAAAATTCACATGGCGGAAAAGAAAAATGGAAGTATTCATTGTCCCTTTCTACCCTTTGTATTACCAAAGTCATCTTCAATGGTGATCTTACACATGTTTGTGCTTGCGGAACCTCAAGGTTGTAGACATCAAGTGTTGTTATGAAAGTGTGTGTACCCTTGCATCTCAAAGAAGGCAATCAGATTTCAAAGCCAACTGTTCAATTTATTTGCATCAAGTTTGCTATTATATATGGTTTCCACCTTGGCATTTATTTTGAAAGGATTGACTACACCCAATATCAATTGTTGGCCAATTGAAGTGTTGTTTCTAATAGAATTGTTGCTTAGGGGATTTACCCATACACTTGGGATAGAGATTATATTCTCTCTCACAAGGATGGACCATGCTTATCTTAGACATCATTGAATTAACTAAAATATTTTTTTCTTTCACACAAAACATTGCGAGCCTATGAAATTACTCTATAGTTGATGAACCTAACATTCAATATATTGAATTATTTTTGGAAATGATTTCCTCCTTGTTTCACATGGGAATTACATCATAATGCTCCTCGATATTCGATAACCTAGTAATTCAACCTCCAAGGGTTCTTCTCCAATAGTAGATAATTCTTGTATTTCCAAACCATCAATATGTTTCTCACAACTTTCCAATGTTGTAGGTTTCGAAACCAATGCTTTGGTTCCAAAATTAATCAGCATGAACTCTAAACTTGGTTAGTGACTCTTCCAAGGTTTGGTTCTTAAAACACATTGCTTATTTTAATTTATGTGTGTGTGCAATAGGAATTACAAAGAAACATCCACAAATGACATTCAAGCATCAGCAGGAAACACATAATGTTTGCATAAAAATAACAATAGATTCACTAAGGGGGCCTTGGTTCATTGGTAAGGTCAATGGAGTAGTAATCCATCCACCATGTTTCCATTCTTGTTGTGGTTTTCCATACTCAAATGTTATGAGTCCCAAAAAGATGAATATGAGTTGAAGACTTGAACAATTTTGGTGAAAACGCTACCCCTCAAACCTAGCACCTAAGTTAAAGGAATTTTGTGTTATGTAATGCAACCCTCAACCTCAAAGTGTGCTTCTCGAACCACTTCCAACAAAAATAAATGTGTAATAATATCCATTATGAGACATATCTAAAACACGTTTACATATTTGGTCAATGAGCCTTAAAGGGC
Source organism: Picea sitchensis (assembly GCA_010110895.2). NCBI lineage: Eukaryota > Viridiplantae > Streptophyta > Pinopsida > Pinales > Pinaceae > Picea > Picea sitchensis. The sequence goes on along the minus strand of SNQJ01S0245677.1, from coordinate 8,439 downwards.
TCCATGTCTTGCCCAATCAATCACCTGTGGGTATACTTCATATGAATAAAATTAATATCTTGAAAAAATGATTGTCATTCCTTTTCCCCCCATCGAAGTTATCATGCCTCCCTCATCTCTCTTAAAAATACCATGAAGGTATAGGATATCATTTCAAAGTCTCCTAGTTGTTGTCACCATGGTGTTTGAACATTCATCGTTTCTATAAGGTACTATATCTTAAACATTTGACATGAATATCTTTCAACAAATTGATGAATGATAAGTATTGTCGTCTACCTTTCTCGGGTACTTTGTGATCATAGAAATGGAAGCATCAATACCAAACCACATATGGAAACAATTGTATTGACTATATGGACAGAACAAGAAAGAATATTTATGTCAAATCATCAGAAGTTGTCAAGAGGTCAGCAAGCTTATATTCTATCAAACAACAAGCATTAAGGAAACTAGGCACAAAATATATCTCCCATTTTCCATAACCAGAAAAACCAGATTTTGGTCAAAAAATTGAAAGAAATATGAGACTTACTTGATGAACAATAATGACATGATGATCATAAAGTTGTTGAATGATCATGTTACAAACCGTAGTCTTTTTAGAAGTCGTACCACCCGCAACACCTGTAGAATTCATGTGCAAGTATCTTTAATAACAAATAATTAACATGTACATGAATATACATGATACATGTAGATAAGGCTTTTACGATATTCACTTCACACATCTGTCCTAATTTCATATGAAAAAAATCCTCTTAATCCATCTAGCATACAACATTGTCTATAGTTTTATACTTTAGGATAATTAATAAGCTCTAAGATATTTTATGTAAGGAAAATGTTTTTAGAAATTTCAATTGTTGTAACTAATAAGCATACAAATATATAATAAATGTACGAGTTCTCCTTGTGTAGAAGAAACAACTTTTGTCAGTAATTCTCTTGTGACATTAATACCATTTATCAATCATTATTATTGTATTTCCATACTAGTAGAATGCTATTGTCTATCTGTTCTAAGTATGGAAAATAATAATGCCAGGGACCATATAGCTGATTAAAAATAAGTGGACACTTGATTTCATTATAGTGAGTAATTTTTATATATAGTTGTACCAGTTGAAAAATGTTCATTTCAAATAATGATAGAGATTCTAGTTAGAATATGTCATAACAACCATTAGAAGTTCATGAGAACTGAATCTGGTAAATGTATGGAAGAGGTGTCCACATCACATCTCTGGTCAATTGTACAAACTATGCAACTCTAAAAAATATAAAATAATGGAATGAAACCATTGACAGAGGAAATACCATTATATAAATTGATCAGCACGTTCTAAGGCCAAGAAGCAAGGCTAAAACAAAAATAAAATAGAACAATTTGAAAAAATACTTCCTCTTTGCAAAAATAAACTAAATTATTGTAGTGCCTATTTATAAAATATTCTCAAAACATATTAACAAGATTTTCCAACATTCCCCATTGTATACCTGAAATATGTCTGCAAAAACTTATATAGATATGCACTCTAGATATGGGGTATTTACACCAGTGCAAATTTGGGTATGCAATCTCGATATGGGTGTATTGATTATGGAAGATACATGGTATACTCCATGACTAATTGACAAAGTAATGACCATACTCCTAAGTTAGTTGTTGTATCTAGTATATACCCAAATTGAGTCAGTTATGGTTATAGATTGCAAGATGACCTATGGAAGTAAAGGCAATTGTATGACGAGATACTCATCAATGGGGTATGACTAAGAGAAATCACATATTCAAGATAAGTAATGACATAAGATATGATATGTAATTGATGAGTAAGGATCAGAGAAAATGTAGTGTAGAGATTTAATAGTACATACACTACATACCTATAAGAATCTTGTATCAAATATATCATGAGTATTAAGCTCAGGATTCAATGATAGTAGAGAGTTCACTACAAGTCAAATCAAAGAAATAGGATAAATATGAACAACTTTCAACATAGAAATTCTAATCCCTATGAATAGTAAGTAGTATGTGTGATTAACCTATGTTAGTTTCCATAAGTAATAGCTAAACCAATAAGTAGGATATAATCTTTTGTCAATGTGTGAAACCAGTGCAATGTAATCTATATAATGAGAATCAACTTATTCTATATACCATCTTACTTTACCATATCATTTCTCAATTGAATACAATGTTCTTATACTACAATAGTATCACTACTAGTTATGGATAATAGTATAAATTTACTAGGTAATCTTATTGGAATGTGATTATTACACTCAAGTCACCATAAGTACTTACATAATGTTATACACCTTGTAAACTACTTTCTAAGGTAACTATGGGCAATACACTAATCAAACATGTAGAGCTTAGTGATGGGATAGATAAGGCTACTAGTGCTTATAACAAGATATATGACTCAGACTTATTCCGTAATCATTAAACCTTAACCAAGATAAGTAAGGATCTATAGCTTGTATTGTTATTATGCCATACTAATACTAACCATGGAGTATGGTGAAAAGCATAACAACTTCGCACCATAGATTCTTTCATACAAGGGAGCCAAAACAAATTCAAATATAATGGAGTACTTCTACATGGATTATCCACAAGCCTTGGAAATAATCATGTACAAGTGCAAAGGAAGGCTACTAGGTGGGCTTGAAACAAGAGAACTCTTAGCTCACACATGCACAATACATAACATAATATGCCATGTAAAACTCAAGTGCACCACTATATAAGGAAGTTTTAGCCTTTGGAATACATTGTGCAAGAAGATTAGATATGAATTCTACCTAATAAAATATCATCCCATATGTGAGAACCCCATGCATAATCAAAATCCATCTTAACCATATGTATCCAGTGCCTTGTATACCATACAATAGGTTCAAGAGAATTTCTAAGGCTTGAAGTTCCATTTGCAATTTCTTTATTAAGTGTATCTTACTTGTGGTAGTTTGGAACTAAAAACCACCATGCCTTCACAATGTTATAAACATCATGCATTTTGCTAAAATTTTGAAACCACCAAAGGCTTACTAACATTGTGGGAGGTGAGAACTCATACATCCTTTCAAGAGTATCAATGCCATATTGCTCGATTATGTCATCTCTCTATGATTTCAATGTTCAACTTGTTACATCCACATTCTCAATCCAGGTATTTAGCATGTTTATGCATGGAAAAAAATCCTCTTTGTATCCCACCTTGTGGAATTACAAGACCTTAACATTGAAATCCTTGGGTTCCTGTCCTTGGCTTATTTTTCTTCTCGCAATGATTTGTGGAAGGTTCAACATCATTATACATATCATAGAAGAATGAATAAGTAGGATTTGAGGTAATGTTGAGTAGCAACACCATATCCATGACACAATGAAAAGACACAATGAAAAGAAGGGCAATGCTCTTTGTCATGTGAGACACAATGAAAATAAGGGTAATGCTCTGAAAAAATATTATAAAATGATTGACATGGCCATTTCCAACCCCTCATGTTTAATCCTTAAAACGTTTTTTGCATTTTCCCAAAATTTTTGTTTGCATGTTGTACCAAGTTTAAAGTTTTCACATTGCTTGGAAAAAGATGCCTGCCACATGTCACATGTCACAAGACTTTAAAAGTTGCATATATCATGTCACAATATTTTGGAAGTTGCATATTGCATATTCAAGTTCTATTTGTTTCCTAGACTCCATAGCCTAGTGGGTCTTGCTTGCATTCTCACGTCTTGAATCAAGGAGTATTGAATCAATATATACCAAGTCTTATAAGAGAAGCTGAAATTATCATTAAGTGTATAACAAAATTACATTCAAAGATATATACAAGCCATAGAAATAGCCTTGTGTATATTATCAGATGAAAAAGTACCCATAATGTCAATGCATTATATGCATCATTACATGTTCAGCTATATAATGTACATCTAACTGTCTTATAAAATTACTACATGACATCATGAATTTCTTTTAGTCTTCTTTTGTGCTTCCCAGTTCTTAAGCAATGCATCCATCTCCATGTCTTCGTTTTGTTCAATATAAGAGTAGAACTATACAAATATTAGTTTTGTTCAATATAAGAGTAGAACTATACAAATATTAGTTTTGTTAATACAAGAGTAGAACTATACAAATATTAGTTTTTTTCAAGCCAGGAGTAGAACTATACAAATATTAGTTTTTTTCACGCCAAGAGTAAAACTATACAAATATTAGTTTTGTTCAATCCAAGTTGAATAATAAGTTAGTTATGGCGATGATTAACAATAGTGCAACCGACAGAAAAAGAAGAAGAGAGACAAGCTGCGAAGGTTGTCACATACAAATAAGGATGAAGAGCTTCTGAAGAAACTTATTTTGCCTAGAATGGTGGGAGAAATGAGTATTGATATTACCAAGTATTGGTGTCTGCAATATCAAGTTTTTTGAGGTTTGATGAAGGCATTAAACTAGATGAAGATGCACCAAATATTGCCATTTTTGGGGGGCCAAATGGTAGATTGAAGTCCATCACTGCCCACTTTAGGGATATCTCATTACCTACTGGCATTTGACATGCATGATGCAAACATGCGATACTAAGAATGACTCTGTATTGATTCTAGGTATTTGAAGGCGAGAAAATATAGAAATGTATTCTCTTTTAGGAAAAATGAGTTCAAAAGATTACCCATGGATGATAATGAAGTATAATCCATGAATGATTAATGGTTATTGGAAAATATGTTGCTTTTTTGGGAGTTATTAGCTGTGAAACTATGATAAGTATCTACAACAAAGTTTAGGATATGTTTCAGGTCCATTCTACAATCTTGAAATTTTGGATGTAAATTGAATCCTTCTATGATCATACCATGACAATAATAATAACTAGAGTATCAGGCACATTGGTCTACTATGTAGTGTTGGGGTTCCATATCCCAATAAAATGTCATGCAACCATGTTGGAACAATGATTTAGTATTGGAATGATTTATAGGTTTAAACAAGGTTTAGTCAATCTTCCTTTAGCTGATAATGAGATAGTGACAGATATTTTTCCACGCTTGATAAATTCATATGGTAAGAGGCTAAAATATATCATTGAATAATGCATTGTGTGAATGACATGTGGACTCCATCCTTGTGTCATAAGTTTTTGGTGTTGAAAGAGATGCTTTAAAATGAGAATTCATTGGTATGGCTATTACTCTCACCAGCTCATTGGAATGGCTATAAAAAAAACACTAAAGGGAGGTAGTTGGCAAGGTACCAATTACCCCTTATTTTTTATAGAGGTACTACTAGTGAATTTCTTCACTACCCCTTGTGATTTTTATGAGTCTTGAATAGTTGGGGCACTTATTTGGTTTCATGGATTATGATGAGCTAGAGGGTTTTAAGACATGTTGATGAAACATATGATGTTTTATGGTTCCCAGATGGGTCCATTCAACACATGAAGTAGTTGGTGATCTTCCCAATGATCCTACATATCAATGTCATACACATTCACAGTTCCAGTGAGCCTCCTCTATTTTGTCTCAATTTTTAGAGTTTCATGATTTATAAACATTTGTAGAAGCTTTGTATAATATTTTATCCATCCAGATTTGTACACAATAATGAATGAAGAATATCATTCCTTAATGACAAATGATACTTGGGATCTTGTACCTCTCCGAAAAGGAAGAAAAATTGTCATATATAAATGGGTGTATAGAACTTCGTAGTTGTTTTCAAGGAGGAATGCTAGAATATTTATACACTTAGGAGTTAGTGAAGATCAACTTGGTCTAATGTGTCTTTAGGTAAAATTGTGTTTCTTTAGTATGCATTAGTATCCATCTGTAGTTATGTAATCCGATGGCCATGACATGATCTAGACACCAATGGTTCATACTCTCCATAATACTAACAATTATATTGATCCATGGCTTAACATATGACTGCTCCATGAGCTCTATTTAAAGAGTATGGAGGGTCATTTACTGAATATTGATTGTGAGAAACTCTTATGTACAGTAATATTTTTTTTCATTAATATATTGCCTCAGGTGGTCATGTTGGCTAGGGCCATGGACTATTTTTCTCTTTGAGAGTTTTAACCACATAAAAAAATGATGTACCTATCTATGATCTATTTGTGTGAATGGTTTCTTACGGTGTTTGATCTATGTAGAAATACCCTATTTTGTTGAACACAAATTCCACAAATATTAATGCAAAAAAATAAGATTTATAATAATAGGCATAGAGTCTTAATCCATATGCAATAATCAACACATAAAAACCATTTCATATACAAGAGTGATATTCAATTCCACAAGTTTTAAATTTAAAGTCCATATTACATAAGTTTTATTGCAAGTAAATAACATATACAATCTTAGGCACAAGTTCCAAAACTAATTGAAAAAATTTGAAATTAAAAATATACAAAACTAACCTCTTTTGTCTTTAAAATGAACCTAAACAAAAAATTCTCACTTGAACTTGAGCAATGCCATAACTTCTATAAATAGTATAGAGAAATATAAATATTAGACTAGGATAACCCAACTAGGCATCCTCTACTCAAGGAAGAGGAACCACATGACACAAAACGCCTCTAATTTTTGCAAACCCCCATGTGTTGCATTGTCAACTCCCACAAGGCTATCCTAAACCCCAATACTATAGGGAAACAATAATAGTTTTGTAGGAATCAAAGAAACCTAGGGCTGAACATGGGGCATAACAACATGAAACCCATATCACATACAAAAAGAAAACACGCGAGGATAGATCCAAACCAAAAAACATGTTCACAAGGAACACACATACTTTTCTATGTGCTAAATACCAACTCGAAAAGAAAACACATATGGACAAAACCAATTTGAAAAACACTGTCACAAGGAAAAAACATCCCTTTCTATGTGCCAAATACCAACAATTCCAACCAATCTACCAGTGTATGAAAGAGGTAGTAATGAAACTACCCACAATCCTATGGAAAAACAACCCTCCTCCATGAAATGTCTTACCACACATCGACAACCACTACAAAACACCATGATCAAGACCAAACCCAAGAGAGGAATGGAAAAAATGGAAGAACAACCAAATTCCAGAGTGCACCATGATCACCAAGAAAACCACAACAAAAAACCATAATCGAGACCATAACCATGAAACCCATGGGAAACATTAGGCACCCACAAAATTTTAGGCTATGCCACAATGAGCACAATTCATGGCCCACTAAATTCTACAGTACAACACGATCTCTAAGAAAACCACCACCAATCACCATATTAGAGACCAGATATAGGAAACCCATGGCAAGCATAAAGCACCCACCAAATTCTAGGAAACCCCATAATGAGGACATGCCACCAACCAAATTCCATAGTGCACCATGTTTGTTGAGTCAAACACAACCAAATAATACAACAAAAACAACCAAGAAATCCACTCCAAGCACAAACCACCAATAAAATTCCAAGTTACCTTGAGATGTACACATATGACCCACCAAATTCCATAGTAGACCACAACAACCAAGATAACCACAACCATATATCATAGTTGATAATACATCTAAAGAACCCATGACAAGAACACATCACCCACCAAATTCTAGGCTACACCATGACAAGCACAGACCACCAAATCCTGACAACAAAAAAAACACATGCTAAACCATATTGAACAATGGAAAATGAACATATATTCCCTCATATTCATCTCATTTCCACCTCATGCATACCTTCGTACATCAATTGGTAACCTACAAGTTTTTTGAAAAATGGAAAATAAACATATATTCCCTCATATTCATCTATTTTCCACCTTCTTCCACCTTCATATATGAATAGGTAGCCTCCATTTCCCTCATATTCATCTAATTTCCACCTCCTTCCACTTTCATATATGTATAGGTAGCCTCCATTAAAACTTATAGAGTTGAATAGGTAGCCTCTATTAAAACTTATAGAGTTGAAGGAAAATTGTTATTTTTATATTTTGACATAATACCCTAGAAATCCCAAGAGACATTTCCCCAGATAAGGAAAACAATAAATCCACATATTAAATATTCTCAAAACCCAGATTAATATGGAATTTTCAAATGTCCTAGTTCTTAAGTACAAAAATATATAGATTAAGTACAAAAATAATTTGAAAGAACATTTTTCATATAAATCACAACTACATCTTACCTCTTGTATTTTCGAAGATCATATATAACTTGTTTGACGTTGTTGTCAAAGTCGTCTGGGAGAGATAGCGGTAGAACATATTGTAACAACAAAATGAATTGTTATTTGTTTCGACCAAAGTAGACAAGAAAAAATAAAAATAAATAAAATATCTATAATGCCAATATATATAAATATGTATACCAAAATTATTACCTTAATGAAGGTATGCCAATCATGTGTTT
>SNQJ01S0245676.1:0-13179 GCA_010110895.2 Picea sitchensis | reverse complement strand
TGATGATATACTAATCTATAGCAAGTCTTGGGAGGATCATGTGCGACATGTTGACAAGGTGCTACAACTACTAAAGGAGCAAAAACTATATGCCAAACCATCCAAATGTTTCTTTGGAGTGAAGGAGGTAGAGTATTTGGGTCGTATTGTATCTCATGAAGGTGTCAAGGTAGACCCTAACAAGATTAAGGCCATGATGGACTGGAAGATTCCCAAAACATTGAAGAATCTTAGAGGATTTTTGGGTTTGACAGGTTACTACCACAAGTTTGTTTGGCACTATGGAAGAATAACAACACCTTTAATGACACTAACGAAGAAGGATTCATTTTCATGGACTCCAGAGGAAACTAAAGCTTTTGAACAACTTAAAGGGGTGATGTGCAAAGCTCCTGTATTGAACACTCTAGACTTCACAAAAACCTTTATTGTGGAATGTGATGCCTCAGGAAATGGAATTGGTGCTGTCCTAATGCAAGAAGGAAGCCCCTAGATTTTGAAAGTCAACCACTCAATGGAAATGAATTACACAAACCCATTTATGAGAAGGAAATGATGACAATACTACATGTATTGAAGAAATGGTGTCCTTACCTAATGGGTAGGCACTTCAAGGTCAAATAGATCATGATAGTCTTAAATACTTTTTTGGAACAAAGACTATCTTTAGAAAGAACAACAAAAATGGGTAACAGAGATATTGGGTTATGATTTTGAAATCTTTGATAAAAAGGGGAAGCAAAATAGTGTGGCAGATGCACTCTCTCAAGAAAAGGATATATGTTGAGGCCTTTCTTTGTGCTATCTCTATCCTCAGCAGATTGGATAATAGAACCAAAGGATGAATGGAAGAATAGCGAAAAGTGCTGGACTCTCATTCAAAGGTTGCGGTAGGATGCTAGTGCATCAAATACATTTACATGGAAAAGCTGTCACTATGGTACCAAAGATCGCTTATATTTATGTAATAATTCCCAACTCAAACAAAATGTACTATTGGAGTTACACACCTCTCCAGTAGGAGCCTTTTCTGAATTTTTGAAAACCATAGAGTCAAGAAGAGGATTTTGGGATGGCCTTAAAAGTGATGTTCAAAGGTTTGTGGTAGGATGTTTTGTTTTCCAACAAAATAAAGGTGGAAATAATTAAGACCCGGTCTTTTACAGCCATTATCCATCCCAATTCAGCTTTGGGAGGAGGGTTTCCATGGATTTCATCACAGGGGTACTAAAGTCCCGGAAGGAAAGAGTGTCATCATGTTGATTGTTGATAGAATGACCAAGTATGCACACTTTTGTGCACTCTCATCCCTTCAAAGCTAGTACAATTTCCACCATATTCATGGAAATAGTTCAAAGCTACATGGAAACCCAAAAGATTATTGTAGTGACAGAGATCACATATTCAGTGGACATTTTTGAATGAAATTATTTTCTTGTTTGGGTACTCAATTGGCTCATAGCTCATCCGTCATCCTCAATCGATGGACAAAGCTGAGATAGTGAACAAAATGTGGAAGGCTACCTTCGTTGCTTTGTGTCTGATCAACAAACACAATGGTTCAAATGGTTGCAGGCGGAATGGTTGGTATAACACTTCCTTTTATACTGAAACAAAAATGAAACCATTTATGGAACCTCTATGGATACCACCCTCCTTCCATCACTTCTTATCAACATGTTGATGAAAGAAGTTTTGAAGTAAGAGTTAGGTGTTTAAGACTACAACCATACAGAGATGTCCCTCAAAAGAAAGCCAGAAGGATAATAAATTATCACCAGAAAGTACTATGGCCCATATAAGGTGTTGCAAAGATTGGTACTATGGCATACTATGATTGGAGTTCATCTTCGTAAGTACATGTTTCCATGTTTTCATGCTTAAAGAAGGTTATAGACAATAAGATCCAGTTCAAACTATATTTCAAAACTTGTGAGAAGGAAAAATCATATTGGAACTGAAGCCATCACTGGCCCACAAAAATTCGCCCGGTGAGGAATAGATCCATTTGAGTATCTCATTAAATGGAGAGGAAACTCTTGTGAAGATTCCACTTAGGAAAATGAGTCTTTTATACATAAACATCGGAGTTACTCTAGCGTTGAAGACAACACTTGTCTCAAGTGGAGGCGCATGTGATACCAAATACAATATTGGCTCATTACTTATGGAGTAGGGCATAATACATTAGTAATGTTATTTATTTATGTGCTGTTCCATTAGTTGTAATTATACCTCTTAGTCTCTAGTATATATGAGACATTTTTAATTTAGAATCAGTCCCTTTGTACTTGAACATTTATGTGTGGTAAAGGAGGTTGCCCCCTCCAAGAAGATTATTATCTGAAATTATATATTTTCAAGTTGAATTACTTGATACAGAGGGTTTTTCTATGCTATATTGATATTTGGCTCTTAACATGGTTCATCCATTGCGGTTGAAATCTAGGAATCAACCTACTAGAAATTGGCACTGGCAAGAGGAATGGGGTTATGATTATGTTCAAAATTATACAGTTTGTGTTGCTAGTGTTACCCTCATTTTACATGAGAACTAGACTAGTATTTTTTCACTAATATTGTGATTTTAATCACAAAGGTAGGTTTACAGTTGATCTTTGGATGGCCTGGGGGTTGTGATTGCATTTGATGAGACTATTAGTGATGTAGTCATGGATGACTAGATGATATTGATACTCTAGTTGTCTTGGTGATTTCTTTCCTTTCAACATTGGATGGTTGATGATACATCCTGTTGATGTATGAATCCCTTGATGGAAAACCCTAGCAATTTTCGGCTAAGCTAATATTGTATTGGAATCTTTTTTTTCTTGGAATTCTCCCCTTGATATTACTTGATTTCACATTCATTTAGGTTGATATGGTATAGCATGGTGTGATTTTCATGAGGTGAATGCCCTTGCTGATGTTGAGGGTTCATACACATATTATGGTTTTTATGACATATATTACACCCTCATGTCAAGCGTTTACCTCTTCTACATATTTTTATGCCTTATTACTTGGTGGAGGAGCCTACCATGGAGCTATGCCCTAGACTAATTGTGGGATGATTTCACACTTGTTTAGGTTTTATTTGGATATTACTCATCATCCCATGTGAAGCGCTCACCCTCCTTGCATACATGTTAATGGATGGTATTATTTATTGATTGATGATGGGCCACCCTTTATTTATGGATTCTGTGATCATTGAAGGCATTTCATGTGTTCTTCATATATTTGATTCCTTATTTCATGGATCCACTTGTATTATATATATATATATATATATATATATATATATATATAAAATAATAATAATAATAATAACCAATAATAATAATAATAATAATAATAATAATAATGATAATAATAAAACAATAAAAAAAAAAAAAAACAAAATAACCATAACAAAAGAATACTAAAACAAAATTTCATTATTTCACTTGCGCACACCATACTAAAACAAAATTTCATTATTTCACTTGCGCACACCCATTCATAAGACATAGAAGAGCACCGATCAGAATACAGAGTAGCGAATATAGTCTACGAGTAGGGAATACAATTGAATAAAATCTACGAGTAGGGAATACAATTGAATGTAGACCCAAATTCTGTATTTTAGGTAAGAGAATACAGTCGAGGAGACTAGGGCATGCAAGAAATGTCAGAGAAGTAAGTTGGAGACAGAGAGATAGGGCATGCAGGGCCGATTGAGAGAGAGAGCTCGAGGGCAGGGTTAGGAAGGAGGCATAGATCACAGAGGGAACCGAGAGAGAGAGCTTGAGGCCAAAAATGGTGAGTTGTTGAATTTCCCAATACCTCCCTTCATTTCATGGTAATAATGCATGAGTAAAAACTAAGTAGGAATTAACTCAAATCTAATGCCTGGAAGGTTTTCTAGATCTGAGGTTTTCTAAATCAAAACTAAGTAGGAATTACTTCAATGCTTTCAAGGGTTTGAATAACTTCGATTAGTTTGAGTTGATGTCTCCAAGAAATGGGGACATAAAGGATTTGGCATGGATGCAAGCAAGTGAATGTGGGTAGATGGACATGAGGCACAAAAGAAAACCCTACTTATGATTCCAGAGTAGGTAGATGAACCCTAGTCGGTTATTTTCTAGGTGAAGAGAAGAGAGGGAGAAGAGATCTACTCGTAGGTATTTGTTGAAGAGATTTAGTACTTCAAGAATTGATCTCGCGTATTTGATCTTGAGATCAATGACTTAAATGGTGGATATTCACTCCTAATATTTGTTGTAAAATTTTTATAAAAACTTGAAATTTGTTGCCAAAAACCTTGAGATTTGTTACCAAAAATTTGTAGCATGTAGTTCTAGGAGTCTTCCTTGAGATTGAGCTTACAGTGGATGTTCAACAATTTATATTGGGTATTAAATTAGTGAAGAGATGTTTTGGATGATAGTCATAATTTTCAAGGCGTGAGATGGGATGGGTAATGGATAGTCTACGAGTAGGGAGCATAGATGGGTTGAATAGGGTAGATTTATTGGGTACTAAGGTCACCATGTTTACACCTCTTATGTCTTGGCAAGGTTAAGAATTTCCAAAGAACATAAAAATTTTAAATCCTTATGTGAGATTCCTCTTATGAAACAAGGATTTGTATCATTTTTTCTTTATTACATTGTTATTTTCAATGTTGTATAGGTGTACTAATTAGTGAACTGTGACGTTTGCATGGTATTTTAAAATTTTGGGTAATTTTTCTTCCATTTATCTGGATAATTAGCTCATACTTTTTGTCATTAGAAGTGCATACATAGTAATCTATCAAGAAATTGTTTATTTTCTTAAAACCTCTTGCTCCTTCCCATAGCTAGTTTTCATCGAATTTGAAATTCTTTCATTTCATTTTCCTCTTGCATGGTTTAAAGAGTCAAGTCGAAACACCATCAGTTTCACGACCACTCCTTTGAGTATCAACAACCTAAAATCAAACACTAATTAAATTTTATCTAGCAACTTTTCTAGGGCTCTTCAAACCCATCTTAGCTTAGGTGTAGAGATTTGGAATAGGAGTGTGAGAATAAATTTCCAAAGCTGCTAAAAAAACATAAATCTTTGAGTTAGGGAGTAAAATCCAGTTGCTATATCACTGACTTTGGGAAGCCTTTCTAACACAAGGGTCAAGCACGAGGTCTCATTGGGGCCAATAGAGTAATCAACCATGCTTTGTTGGTATTGGTGTCGATTGTCGACTGTCCCCCCTCTTCTTTGGTATAGTAGGTGGTACCATAGAGGCAATAATATTTTATACTTCCTACCCAAGGTGAAAGCATAGGGAAGGTGGTGTTGTACCTGGGATCGACGTTTTCTAGATTCACTCAGACTCCTTGGAGGGTTTCCCACTACTCGATGAGGTAACTTGCACTAGGGCGTTAGTTCATTAAGAAGATTGTCAACATAAGTTTCCCATCCACCGAAACTCAACCCCTTTTCACATGATCCTGCGATGTTGGATTCCATCACCAATTAGCGATTCTTTGTGAGAAGGTTTGTTTGCATGCTTGACTACTAGATTAATTAGCGCGTGCTAGATAATACAAGTGTGAGAGAGTAACACTATGGTAATCATTATGAGCTTATTGTGATACCAACATGATACTAGTAATGAAGTAGAACCATTGTACTAATTAGTGTTATAGCTTGATAGAACAATGCTTATGCATATCCAATTTCATAGAATATTTAGAAATATTGATTAAATAATAGAGCATTTTAACTGTAATTTTAGAGTAATTCATCATTTTGATTTATCTTTTATTTCAAAGAGTTCTAGTATTAATGAGAAAAAAATTGCGTGCTTAATGACTAACATTTTTGCTAACCTTCTATAAATTACATAGAGCATTATTGTTTCATAGTTTCCTACTAGATTCTATTAATTTTTACATGTAAAGAGTTCAACCTATCTATTGTGATTGCACTTCTTTTAGTTTGGACTTCATCGCTCTTTTCTATTGTGATTGACAATATCTAGGGCTTAATAAGGTGTTTCATACATAACATGGGACTTTGTATGGGGCTTTGTCTAGGGATTAACACTCTCAACAAAATATAAAATACAGTTTATCCTTCATGACTATCAAAACACGAACATACTAAGTAAAATGGTAAAATAATGATTTGTAGGAACCCTAATGGTTTTGCAACTGATATGATTGCAATGAAACTATGATTTCAACCAAGTCTCAACCTTCAACATGAATTGACATAAATAACTTGACATGACTAAGTAAATAAAAGTCTTGGGCCTCTTGACCATAAGGAATTACTAGTACTAAAGAAAATAAAAAAAAACTCAAGGACCCAAAGACTTACTAGTAGAAAACACATTGACTTGAATCAAACTTGCAAAGCAAAGAGAAACAAAAAACAAAAATTTTCCTAATCCATACAACTGCCTATTATAGGATCTAAATCAAACTTCATCATGAAGTAGAAAGATAAGGCTTCAAGTGAATGCCATTTCATATAGGTTTAAGAACACCATCGATCAAGGACCCAAATAATTACTAGTAGCAAACACATTGACTTGAATCAAACTTGCAAAGTAAAGAGAAACTAAAAACAAAAATTGTCCTAACCCATGCAACTTCTATTGGAACAGGGGTAGACCTAGGGTTCAATGCTTCAACAATGCACCAACAAAACCCTAACTACTATCCCTTTCGGCAACACCTGCGAAGAAGATGAAGTCTCACCCGAGGTAGATGTAGGGGGGGTTGCATGACTCAAGTGTCTACAACCTAGATGGGACACAGATCTATCATCACAATACTTAACAGAGCACTTAGCTAATAAAATTCATTAGTCTTTAACCCCTTTAATCACATTGCAAGTTAAAACCCAAGCTATAGATCATCACAATAGTAATCAAGATCCAATACATCCAAGCACTTAACACATAGAAATAGATCAGATCTAGCATTCATTCACATTATTAATCACTAATATACTATATCAGATGCATCTAACATACATAAAGGTTAAAAAACTAAGAAAATACAAGAAGAACACAACACAAAGCACATAACACATGATATACATGGTTCACCCCCAGCGTGGGGCTATGTCCACCAACTCTTCTTCTTCCAATATTCTTACATGCATGGAGCCACAAAGCCAACTCTGCATAGGACATGATATCTACATTCACCTCGCCAAATCCTCTTTCCCCGAGCTTGGCACATCATAGAGCTTTCTTACAATCACTTGCACTTAGCTTTGCAAGTTCTCAACACAATATGCACTAAGCCAACCAGTCATGCACTAAGCCAATTCGATCACATAGATACAACTACTAGGTCTCTCCCCTACATCACCTAGATACTTATTTATATATTACAAAAGGGGCCTAAACATGGTTAAAACCCATGGGCCGACATACCATACCCGTTACATAAACCCTAACACCCAAAAATCCCACAAAATGGGGAGAGATCCCGTGATCTCCGCTTCGCCTGGGCGCTCCGTTCTCAACCAGCATGTTGAATTCCCAAAATTGGTCAAACATGACCAAGGTTCTCCAAAAATTGGCCAAGGGACAACAATCCCCCAACACTCACCTGTGACTCGTCCTGAGTCACTCTGATCTAGGCAATTCTGATTCGAAGGCCTCGAGCTTGGCCCGAGATGCCTCGACCTGTTGCTTTGCTAAAGCCTCCCGTTCGACAAACTCTTGAATGCCTATCTTGGTGAAAGACCCTTCCAAATGTTGTTCCACTATGGTGACCACTTGTTCCATCTATGCACCTCGTCCTTCGATCTCTTCAAAAAGTGTGCAGGCTTCATCCTACATCAGATGGAGTCTCTGGGTCACTTCCATGACTCTACCCTGGATTTCATTGACCATTTGCTCAACTTCGTGTACCTCCTATGAACTTTTCATCTTCTTGACTGCTGACAGTAGTTTCAACTTCACTTGCACTGTCGATGCTTGTTGCTTCACCTCCTGGAGTTGGGCTTCTAATGTTCTTAGTTCTGGTTCCTCTGTAAGGTGATTGTAGGTCTACGCACTTCGATTACTGAGTTGCTTACATTCCAAGGCCAACGCCCCAATTCTTTCTACTGCATCCCTGGTAGTTTCTTCTCTCTGATCCCGCACTTCCCGCAAAGTGCTCGGTACTGCTTGCAGTTCTAGCTCTTCTACTCTTGCTTGAAGCTGCTGGATGGTTTCAATGAGTTTCCCCACCTGGCTCTTAGTTGTTTCTTCTTCCATCTATGCCAGACCCAACACAGAGTGAAGTCCTCTAGTGACTACCTCCTTAACTCCCATCTACTCCATGAGAAACTGTTATTTTTCCTTCTGGATCTGTGCTCTATCCTCTATAAAATTCCCCTGGAGGTCATCTTTTTCTTGCTGCGCAATACCACGTTGTTCTAGGGATTCCTCCTTTTCTTGTTTCAAGGCCTCTGTGGCTTGTTCTTTTTCTTCCTGGACATGATGAAGGTGAGCCTCTGTCGCATCGGCTAATTTGCGTAGTTAGATAGGCTCATTTCCCACTTTTATGCCTTTTGATGATGATGGCGCAGTAGATACTGCGTGACTCAAGTAGAGGGCTTGTTGTACCCCTTTCAGCTCCATTTCAATCATGTTGTACATTGTCTCTTGCTTTGCTTCGTTGCACTGTAGAATATCCTCTGAAGTGTCTACTACAACGATGATGATGAGATCAATGTCATCCATTGTAAGCATAGTTTGTAACTGGGGCTTATTCGCTCATGAATTCTTCTGCGTTGAGGGTTTCTTTGGGGAAACCTTTATTTTCTTAGATGTCTCAGCCTCCGTAAGGGGGTCCTTAGGCGGTGTCACTTTTCCCTGTTCCTATTTATATTCTTCATGTTTCTCTTCTTGGTTCACTTCATCACCTCCTCCTCCTCCTAGTGAATTAGGCGTAGTTTCCTTCGATGCGCTATTCAATTCCTGCACTTCTTCCTTCTTCTTCCTCTTGCTACTGCTTGGTCCATAATACTCTTCTCAAGTGACCACAGGGCTTTCGATGAGATCGAGGTTAGAGAGCTCTGTCTACTCGATAGGTACAAGGAATTATGCAGGCCATTCCTTGGTTATTTCCTCCATATCTTCCTCTGTGAATTTGTAATAGGAATGAAAATCTTCCTTGTCTTCATCCCCATGCGTAGTGATGTAAATGAAGTGGCTATATGCATGGAAATTCGTAAGTGGCCTGAACCTATGGAGTGTATTCGACATCATGCGAGGGAAGGATTCAATGGACCTCTTCAACTGCAAGTAATAGGTGTGGAACACCGCATTGGACTACCATTCTTTTTCCATGTCACTTGAGTACCATAGGGTGGTGAACCTCACGACCAGTGGTTTATATGGCTTGAATGGAGGGAAGGTCACTCCCTCTAGCATATACCAAGAGAAAAAGGCAACGAGAATCAACAACCAACTGAAGTGAAACTCGTAGCCCTGGTCCTGTGCTTTGCGACAATATTTCTCCAACTGGTTGACGAGGTATCTCACCCAATTCATTTGCATCCCTTCAACAAATTTTCCTGTGAGGTCGAAGATGAACCCCATGATTTGCGTTGGTCTATTCTTCCTGATGAGCTTTTATGCTATCAACTGACAAGATAGGCACACTGTGCCATCTTGGATGGAGGCTAACTTGTAGACCCGCTTCCCCTTCTCCACATCACCATAGGTGTCTTTTATTCGCTATGCCAGGGCATGATATGAAACCTTCCCTGGGTAGAATTTCTGAGGGTCTGGTCCCTGCATGATTAATCTAGTGATCATTTGGATCAGCACCGGATCCACAGTCACGCGCCTATTTAACCATAGATAACCTCCATGGAATCACGATAGGAGGGGTTTAATGCACGCATTAACCTCATGATGTCTATCGAAGTGGGGTATCTTCATGAAATTGAGGATAGTGGACCTTGCGATATCCTTGGTCCAATGTTGGGGGACTATCTTTGACTTCTTCCCCATTGTCTTTGTCAAATATTTATGTGGTGCGAGTAGTGCATAACTAGTTCGGTCTCCTAGGTTAAAATCATTGATATTAAGATCAGGGATCAGTCCTAGATATGGTCCAACCATGTGTATCCCCCTTGAGAGGTACGCAATGATAAGGGTGTAATCGAAATCTCTCGGAACATTATCACGACTAACCACGCCAGACAGAGGCAGGATATAGATGGGCAGGACTGACGGGATGAGCGTATCCCCTTTGGGATCAATCCTAGCTATGGTCCAACTGTGCGTATCCCCTTTGGGAGGTACACAATGATAAGGGTGTACTCTTAATCTCTCGGAATGCTATCATGACTACCACACCATCCAGAGGTGGGATATAGTCGGGCAGGATCGATGGGATGAGCTTCACTTTCACGAGGTCATCGCAATGCTTGCTCCGTTTCTCTGTCACTGTTCGTGCATTCGATGGGGATGCTTGCAACCCTCTCTTCGACAAAGCATGTGCTCCTATAGACATGACCTTTTCAGCCATAAGGTCTATTAGGATTTCTTCCACATACTTCTCTAATGCACTGCAATCACCAGACATACACACTCGAGATCGGATATCTCGGGTAGGCAAACAAATACTCAAGGTAACAAAATGGGTGGTGAGGTCTCAGTAAGAACTACACGATAGCAATGATTTCTGTATGGTCTCGAATAATCTCAATTTGAAAAAGTGTCCTTGGTGAGATATTCGACGGGTTAAATAGACAATGTTGTAACAGACTCTTCCAACGAGAAGGAATGCCTCAATCAATACGATTCCATTCGTTATGGCATGGTCCCAATGGTCCAATGGCGATCTTTAAGGAAATAATTGTGTTGCTAGCCGTTTTGGAGCGTCATTCTAACTGTCAAGACACCTCCAATGGTCATATTGGTTTGCCATGGCGAAGTGCCAGTTTGCGTTGTTCTTCTATTCCGGCGAGGTTCAAGTTCTGCAAGCCTTCTTTTTGTGAAGTCTTCTCTGGAACTTCCTGCAATTTTTCTAACTTTGCTTTCTTCTTGCTGAGCTTTCTCGATTTCTTTTCTATGATCTAAGTCACCGAGTACCTCTTTCCATTCTTATTCTTATATTCTCTTAGCATAGTAACTTCGCACTACTGAGGGTATTTCAACGGGTTTGAGTGGAATACCTCTTCTCTTATTACTTCAGGGGTAGGTGCTCGTTTCTCCTGCATGGATACTTTTTTCAAAATTTCTTGCATTTTCTCAACTTTGACATCTAAGTCTCTAGTCCTTAGTTTCTTCAACTTGTCCTCTTGTTCTTCTAGTAAGTGCGTTACTCTCCTTGCCATGAAATCTCTTAATTCTTGTTTTTTTCTGTTCTAGACCTTCCTCTTCTTCTTTCCTTCGGATCTAGTCTTTCTCAATCCAAGTCATTCCTAAAAAAAGTGCAAAGGGGGGCGTTGTTCCCAACAAACTTAATGACCTCAAATTCTTCTTCCGTCGATGCTCCATGAGAAACCATAGGTACATGGGTAATTATTCCACATAGGGTTATCATCTTTCCTTTAAACAATCCTATTCCTCCCAATGAAGGAACCATAGCAGGCTTTCCCAAAATTTCCCAAGTACTTTCTGTCATAATGTTCACCTGTGTTTCCTTATCCAGAACACAGTCTATGTCAAAGTCTCCTATTCTTGTTTCTATGCACTCCTCTTTTAAGATCTATGATAAACTAATGTCTCTATGATCATTCAGTGTTTCTTTCATCTACAATAATATAGTCTTTGATTCTTTCTAGTGTTCTATCATATCCTTAGTCTCTTGACCTTACTCATCATTCTCTTGTCTCAAATTCATCTTTTCAACTTTAGCTATCATTCTAGGGAAATCCAAAACTTCATGGCCAACGACTTTACAACAAATACAAATAGGGCCTCTACCAGGGCATTCCTTAACAATATGTCCTGGTCTTCTGCAACTATAACAAAGAGTCAATCCTCTCTTTCTCTTAAACGATCCCCAACCTTTCTTGTACTGCGCACTAGGATCACAGTGATGAACCTGCAAAAAATTCTTCTTAGGATCCTGCATCCACTTGTTAGTCCAAAAATCCTTTCTATGCATTGGAATAACATATCTTTCACTATTTCTATTGAATCTATTCATATCAAATCTTCTTTCTTCTAGCTGTGCCCTAGTTTTCAAACTAGGGCAAAATCTATCAAGCATACCTAGATCCACTCCTTCAAAACAAACATTTCCACTTATCTTACCTTTATTAGAGCACAAAGCTTTAAGAACTTACCTCTTTTCTTCAGATCTGATTCCCTTCTTAGCACAGAGCTTCACAAGTCGATTAGAATACTGCGCACTAGAGCAACAAATCTACGCACAAAGCTTTCTCTTTTCTTCAGTTCCCAGCAATCACAGTTTCAAGTCCCAACAATGGAACCATTTGTTGGCACAGGGGAAGAACAGGGTTCAATGCTTCAACAATGCACCAACAAAACCCTAACTATTGGCCCTTTCGGCAACACCTACGAAGAAGATGAAGTCTCATTCGAGGTAGAGGTAGGGGGGGGTTGTAGGACTCAAGTGTCTACAACCTAGCTGGAACATAGATCTGTGATCACAATACTTAATAGAGAACTTATCCAATAACATTCATCATCTTTAACCCCTTTAATCACATCGCAGGTTAAATCCATAGCTACAGATCAACGCAATGGTAATCAAGATCCAATACATCCAAGCACTTAGCACATAGAAATAGATCATATCTAGCATTCATTCACATTATTAAGTCCTAAGCTACTATATCATATGTATCTAACATACATAAAGGTTACAACACTAAGCAAATACAAGAATAACACAGCACAAAGAACATAACACAAGATATACGTGGTTCACCCTTAGCGTGGGGCTACGTCCACCAACTCTCCTTCTTCTTTATTACATTCTTCTGATATTCTTACATGCATGAAGCCACAAATCCAACTCTGCATAGAACATGGGATATACGCGCACCTCCCGAGATCCTCCTTCCCTGAGCTTGGCACAACACAGAGCTTTCTTACAATCACTTGCACTTAAATTTGAAAGTTCTCAACACAGTATGCACTAAGCTAACCATTCATGCACTAAGCCAATTCGATCACATAGATCCAACTACTAGGTCTCTCCCCTACATCGC
>SNQJ01S0245674.1:0-13179 GCA_010110895.2 Picea sitchensis | reverse complement strand
ATGGTTCGATCGGAAGGTGAATAGAAGGTCACTGCAACCTCCAAAACCTCCGCATGGGGTCTCTCTTCCCAACAACAACAGGTGGACGAAATAGTAGAGGATTACAAAGACATACCACCTCACCTACTGGGATGCCTTTGCATTGTCAGGTAAAGAACTCCAATGATCTGACACATGATGCTCCTCTTCGTAATGACCATGTATACAAGCGCTCTATTATGGATAATGAAGAAATCAAATGCTAGATCCAAGAGCTAATTCTGAAGGGCCACATCAGACCAAGCTCCTCACCTTGCATGAGCCCAATTGTTCTGATACAAAAGAAGGATGGGACATGTCAACTTCGTAATGATTACAGAGCCTTGAACAAGATCATAGTTAAGAACCATTACCCAATTCCTTAGATTAATGATCTTCTCGATCAACTCAAGGGAGCCAAGTTTTTCAATAAGATTGATATGAATTTAGGCTACCACCAGGTGCCGATTGAGTAAACTGATGTGTGGAAGACAACCTTCAATTTTAAATAAGGTATCTTTGAGTGGTTGGTCATGCCTTTCGGCTTGACTAATTCCCCAACCACATTCATGCTGATGATGGATGATATATGACGACCATTCACAAACTCCTTTGTGGTTGTATATTTGGATGACATCCTTATCTTCAACATAACTTGGGAGGAACATTTTGAGCATATTCATCAGGTATTGGGAACCCTGCGACAAGACAAGTTATATGCCAATTTGGAGAAGTGTTCCTTTGGCATGTAGAGAATCCAATATTTGGGATACATCATGGATGAGAAGGGTGTACATGTGGATCCAGTCAAGATCCAAGTAATACACGATTGGTCGGCCCCGAAGACAATGACCGAGCTTCGAAACTTCATGGGCCTCGCCAAGTTCTATTGATGATTTGTTTTTGGTTTCTCTCATATCGCTTGGGCCCTAAGATAGGTGACCAAGGGTGGTGTGAAGGCCAAGTTTGTGTGGTCCGCACCCCAAAAAAAACATTCAAGGATTTGAAATTCCTCCTCTCCTCAACACCAATCCTCATTCTACTAGACCTGCAACAACCATTTGAGATTGAGACATATGATTTAGATTATGCTATCGATGTAGTCCTCACTTAGCGTGGGGATCCAGTAGCCTATCACAACAAAACTCTATCTGATGTTGTTCATAGATACCCCACCTATGACAAATAGATGTACTCCATTGTGTAGGCATGTTGACAGAAGAAGCATTACATTCCGGGGAAGGAAATGATCATCCACACTGATCACAGGCCTCTGCAATTTATATAGACACAAAGAAAGTTACAGAATGACCACCATTGGAAGTGGTCCATGTACCTGCAAAAATTCCACTTGAATATAAAGTACAAGAAGGGTAGCACCAACCATGTCGCATATTGACTTAGTTGTCCCCCAGTGGTAGTGCTAACCACAATTCTTAACTCCTGTGGACATGAGACATATGTCTGGCCACAATTATAAAATAACGAATTTGACTTCACTACTACCTATCAGACATTGAGCGTAGGCAAAATAGTTCCTGAATTTCATCTCCAGGATGGATTGTTATACCACCTGAGCCATCTCTATGTTGCTTTAAGAAAACATACCAAAATGATATGGGAAGGTCATTAAAATCGAGTAGCAGGACATTTTGGTGTAGGAAAGATAGTGGCAATACTACAAAATATTTTTTTATTGGCTGAAGCTTCGACAATATGTTCGCAAGTACATTAGATCCTACACTTCTTGTGCCAATTCCAAGCCCGCCATCAAGAAACATGGGATATACACCCCTCTTCCTACTCTGGATAGGACTTGGGAGTCCATCTCCATGGACTACATGTCCATTCTACCTTCAACCAAGCATGGGAATGACTGCGTGTTCGTGGTCATTGATCGATTCTCTAAGATGGAAATTTTGGCACCCTGCAAGAAGAGAATCACAACTAAGGCCACCACAAAGATATTATTCACACATGTTTGGGTTCATTTTTGGCTCCCACAAAATATTATCTCCGATCGATATAGTAGGTTCCTGAGCACTTTTTGGTCCAACCTATGGTCGATGATGGACACCAAGCTGACCAAATCGACTTCCTTCCACCCACAGATTGATGGACAAACAAAGGTAGTCAACTGGATGATTGTTCATATCCTGAGGATGTATAAGTCCAAACATACATGCATATGGGATGAAATCCTTTCTTATGTTCAACATAGCTACAATAGATCCCTCCACAACTCTATTGGCCACAACGCTTTTCAGGTGTTCTTCGGGTTCCAACCATTAGCCCCTATTGACGTAGCTTTTCCCATTGCAACTGCACATGAAGATTTATCCCATGCTCAGACCGAGGCTGATTGGGAAGACAAATGTTTTAGTGCATCTAGCACATCCAACAACAAGTTGATGATATTGTTCATAAATCCAATGCCAAGTACAAGTAGCGCCACGATCAACATCGGGTGCCACACAAATTTTAGGTGGGAGATAAGGTCTGGTTGCATTTGCAGAAAGAGCACCTCACATGACCCCATCAGAAGTTTCTCCCACTCCAATACATTTCTTACACCATCACCAAGGCTATGGGTGAGAATGATTTTGAATTAAGTATTCCTCCTTTCCTTAGCTTGCACTCGATATTTGATGTGGAACTGCTCTGACCATATTTTCCACCTCTCTTGGACACTTCCAATGCAACTAAACAATTGAACCATACATAACTCAATCCTTCCTACATAGAACATGTGATAGTTGATCGGATCATGGACACCAAGACAAAGGACACCCGCCAATAGACTATCAAAATCCATTGGGTCGTCAAAGTAGGACAATTTCTTCATCAGGGAAAGTGGCTCACCATGAGTCAAATTCAACAAAATTTCCGCATCTGATGCATGAACTTGATGCAATGGAGACCATTTCATCCTAAGGGGGGAGGAATGAGCTAGGTGGATATCGGTTTCCACCCACCTATTCCATTGGATCAAAGACAAGTTTCCATTTTGGTAGTTTGTTTAAAGTGTTTTGGGTCCTAAACTTCCGGGGCCGTTTTGAGGCCATAAATGACATTTTTTGGGTTCAAAAATGCCTATAATATAATATAAGGTAGACTCTAGGCTGAACGAAATATGTACTCCTCGGTTATACTGTTCCAACGGTGTATCGAGCGCACCAAAAAAAGATCATATGGAAAAGTTACACCCTCGGGAAGTTGACGTATCAACTACCCCCATCAGGGCCCACAAATCTTTTGGCGTTTCATCTCCCGGGGTTAGGGTTTTGGATGTTTAGGATTTTATAATTTATTTTTTATGTTAAAAATTCCATTAGATCCTCATTGTACTCAACTTCTTGCGAATGAGCATAGCTGACACATCTCTTCTCAGAGATAAGAAACCACCATTCTAGCTAGCGTGTGTGCTTTTTCATTTTACAGTCTTTTGTATTTCAAACAATCATTAATAGAATATGAGATTTATTGTATTACTGTGTTCCTTGCCATATCTCTATGTATTTCTTAGTTATATCTCTGTTATATTTCTGCCTTCATATCACTCCCCAAAATAATCCATATCATCAAGGTGCATAAACCATTGATCCTTATTTACCAAACCTTTTGGAAGAAAAACACCTTCCCCAGATCCTACAGTTGCATCAATACCAATTCTCACTTGTGATCGGTTCCCAACCTCTAAAGCGGGGAATTTTATAATAATAGGGAATGCTTGAGTTAGATCCCTCCATTGTGTGGAATAATTTGAGGAAGCTTTATTCCTTTTCTGAATCTAATCCACCACACAAGTAGAAGAAATATATTTGGCAATAATGATTTTCCTCCAGAGACTATCTTGTGTCAATGAAACAAACAATGACTTTGCGGCCAAAGCACGACCAAACATCACCCCATATTTTAACCCCCACCCACCCAATCATTTTTCTTTTGACAGACCTCCAATTTTCTAGATGAGACCCTTTATATTCTAAGCTTCATTTCCATAAATAGTTAAAGAAAATCTTCTTGATCCGATGTAAAGATCCTTTCAAGATAAGAGTCAATAAGTGCCAGTGTACATGAATCACCTCTTGATGAGAACTAATATTCCTCCTATAGAAATCCAACGATTGCACCAACGATTAAATTTTCACTCAACCTTTAATATAAGACAAGACCAATCCACTTATCCATACTTGTTTTTCTTGAGGTTAAATTCAATATATTTTATCCCTTCACTTAGATATTTGATTGGAAAGTTGAACATATTTGAAAAAATGATACTGAATTCTTCCTTTTCATATGGTATATAGATAGTAGATTTGATCAAATTTATGGTCATTCTTGTAGCTTCACTGAATAGGGTTAGAATAATTTTCAGAACCAAACATTCAAAAGTTGCATAAAGACATAAGATCACCACATCATCAATAGATAACATGTGCGTGAGATTAACAAAATGCCCCAACTCGATTCCCTGAAGTGTATTCACCGTTTTGTACTCTGTAATAGCTTCATTAAGTCCATCCACAACTAGGATAAATATATAAAGAGACAAGGGAAATCCTTTTCTAAGTCCCCGTCCCGATTAAAAAAAATGGACCTAACACCATTTATTAGTAAAGCAAAAGAGGTGGTTGTGACAGATGCCATGATCCACTTAACAACCTGCAACTAAAAGCCTAGATGCAATAGTAAAAGACAAATATAGAGCCAAGAAACCCTATCATAGGCCTTTGAGATATCGATTTTGAATACTTACATCGGTCTCTTTTGAGTCTTTATAGTGTGGATTCCCTCCTAGGCCGACCCTATGACTTCATGTATAAGTCAGCCCTTTAAGAATCCAAATTATTCCCGAGAGATGAAGTTTTATAAGAGAGGTTTTAAACACATAGCTATAATATTTTCCACTATTTTATATAAACAATTACAAATCACGATGGGATTGAACTGATCAAAAGAGGAAGGATAGTCAGACTTATGAATCATTGCTAAAAAAAGTAGAATTGTTGCTATGATTTAGGTTCCCCATGAATCTCGTTTCTTCCACTACTCCGAGTAGATCATCCCCCACACAATCAAAGAAATCTTGAAGAATTATGCAGTCCATCCATCTAACCCAATACTTTTATCTTTCTTGAGACTATATGAGACCCCACACAACTGCTCCTTCGATACCTCTTTGAAAAATTCCCCGTTATTTGTTTGATCAACTAGTCTTGGAAACATGGAAATTATCTTGAACATTTCCCCTAACTTTTCCTGTTTAGCTTCTGTAAACAACTCCTTGAAGTGATTCACCCCCAGGCTGTCTATCTCAAAAAAACCCCTTTTTTTATTCCCATAGGATTCCTTTAGCTCCCATATCATATTGTATTTTTTATGATAGTTGGTGAAATTATGAAAGTATTTTGTATTCTGATCTTCTGCTTCAATCCATAGTGCTATAATTTTGAGCCTCCAACTTTTCTCTTGTTCTAATAGAATTGAATATTTCTTTGCTTCCAGATATCTACAACATTCCAAAGCTACAATGGAGTCATGCTCCCTTCCTTCAAATGAGAGTACAAATCTTTGAGCTCATTTTCCATCGATCTTAAGTCTTTTTCAATTGCCAGTTTTTGCTCCTTAGCCCATATAGAGGCTTCCCTTTTTAAATTTTGAAGATTTGTGAAAAATTGTGCATTGATTGTCAAACCCCCTTTCGTTTGGAATGGTTCCCAATTTTTATGAACAAGTTTTTTAAACTCCTAAAATTATGACCAACAAGAGTTATATTTAAATGGTGATCTCGACTTCCATCGGATCGACCCAATTTAAGAAAAAATGACCATTGGTCTAAGCAACAAACCATCCCCACCTAGGAGTGATAAGATCCTATTTCTTGAATCAAGCAATCATGAAATAGAAATCTATCTATCCTTTTAGATATTCCATCATTCCCACCCCTCTTGTTGAACTAAGTCAGCTTTAGCTAGACTGGTTCCACATCTACAAGGTTATCCCTCTCCATCTTGTAGACAAAAAAGTTTGCCAATTTGTCCTCTCGACCCAAACGTCCCAAAATTTCATCTTTGTTGATCGTAAAATTTAATTTTACTTTGATAATTAAGTTTTCATCACTAAGAAAGATTGCTCAAAACCATCTTTCCTAGACTACCTCCTTCCCATCATAAGGTTTATAAAGGTTTAGAACTTTTATTGTTTGGTCTAGTACTTTGCATATTAGCTCCTTACAAAGGCTAGAAGCAATGGAGAAACAAATAGTGAATATAAACTTTGAATAAAATCTAGTTATAATACCTCCATAAATCCTTGCAAATTCTATACAAATAAACCCCCATCCAAGGAATAGTCTTTCTAGCTCAAAAATTATTGGTTCGAAGCAACCCATTGTTTCTTGAATTAATAGAATATCTGGTCTTTCCATTTCCATAAGTTTGTAGAGGGATAATTTTTTGGCTTTCCCTCCTAAGCCATGGTTTTTGATAGACATAAGAATCATGTGATAACCTTTTTGGGGGCCATCTCTGCTATAAGGATCCCTGCTATTATTTTTTTCCTCCCTTGAAACACCTCCCTCGATACATGTTCATGTGCATGCTTGGTTACAAAATTCCTCCCAAGCTTTGAGTGGACCACTTCTTTGGTTCCATCAAAACCAATACCCCCTAAAAAATCACATACATGACCATGGGGTCTAAGGAGGTAAGGGTCACATATAAATGAGGTGGATAGTATAACTGAGATGGTATCAATATTTTGAGTAGAGGGTTCCCTAATAGAAACATAATAAATTTGATTCATAGCAATCAGACAATCATTCACACCAAACCCCACCGAATTGATAGGGGATGAATCAATTCGATTCAAAATTTGAGTATCCACCTCACCCACTCCCTATGACATACAATTACTAGAAAGAGCTGAATATTTGCAAGGAAAATAAATATTTTGAGAGGGAGACTTAATGATGACTCAAGAATGTAGATCAATTTCATTCCATAAGGACACCAATTTGTGATGTTGTTGAGAAGATATCCCCATATCGCTTGTCAGTTGTTTTAATATATTCTCCTCCTCAATATACACAACATCATCTTCTCTATAAATGAGACATGATATTGGAGACACGATCCCTTCCTCCATGACTTGGTCCAAGTTTTTTCCACTGTTATCAATCTCTACTATAACACGTGCCCCCTCCTATAGGCCCAAAGAAAAATTTCCTTGAATGCCATTTGACCCTTCATGATCTCCAGAATGAACTGATTTCCTAATTTCTAAGACACCGTCAACATGAAAATGACCCACCCTATGATAATGAGAGCACTGAAAAGGGATATTAAGATAATCCAGTTGTTGGGTATACGATTTATCACCCATCATGATTTCCATGGATTCGAACAAACCCTTCTTGGGATCTTAAACTAGTAATATTGACACCATAGAGCAATAAGTGGAAGTATTATATCTTGAATATGATGTTATGAAGGTACCCAAAACCTCACTTGTCTCTTTCAACCCCGCATCTGACAAAAATTATAGTGGAAGGTTGGGGAGTTTTATCCAGGTTGGTATGCTGGATAAAACCTCCTCTCAGGCATTGAAAAGTGGGTGCCAAGGTTTTGAGAATAAAATATGATGGTCCTAGTACCATCGTCCATCCTGTATCAAGTCTGCATCGAACTTCGATCGAAAAATGACCCCCATCTAACCACGTGAGAGAAAATGAAATATGGGTAAGTAACTCAGGATGAATCCCCATTCGATATCCATCCACATGTTAACCATTTTTGGTGACATATTTCGGCCACAAAACTTACCAACAATAGCTCTTCCTTCAATGTCTGATATCTAGGTAACCTTCAAGTCTTCTCCCACCACTAAAACAACATCACTTCCAATAAACTTGATAGTTTTTCTTCACTTCCCCTCTATGGTAGGATGGACTCATGACTCTTCACAATCCCTCTGCGAGTTAACAATTATTTTACCATTCGGTCTACCACCTCCCCGAACCTTTTTGTATGCAAACGAGGGAGCTTGATCCACACTATTCAAAGACTTAACTGCATGTGCAAGTGACAATTACTGGGTCTTCGATGATGCTTCCAATGTATCCACCTGAGAAAATAAAGAACCTAGTACTCGATCTGGGATGGGGGATCCCAAGGGGGAGGCATGTCTACTTGGAACAATGATTTACTAACGTAAGCCTCTCAGAGGGACCCCTGAACCAAATACTAACATATGCGAGTTGACCTCTTCCATGGAATGTGTCCTACATAATTTTACTGGGGAGTTTATGAAGATTGTTGCCTATGATAACATATCCTAAAAATAACCCACTAAGGGATTATATTCATCCATATGCCCAATAGTATCGATCCCAAAATGTGGTTTAATGATCTATATTAGCTGTGAACCTCCTCGCACTAGTAAACCCTAAGCACGACCATAACTAGGGTTTACCCACATATAAAACTACTTCAAAAATAACTGTCCCATAATCCCATGTGTGTGCATGTGTAAAACTAACTTTTGGTCCAAGTTCTTTGTTTTTTTATTTTTTTGTCTAATTTGTTAAATTATATTTTTTTATTTTATTTTTTGTTTTTAAATGAGGGTGAGGTATTTTTCAATTTTAATTTTCCTAATTTTTATGTTTTTAGAAAATTTAAATTTAAATGTGTTTCTTCTATTTTTATTTATTTATTTTATTTTTAATTTGAAAAAGATCATTTTCCCCCTTCTTTTCATTTTTTTCACCTTTTTTACAATCATTGGAAAGGGGTTTTTCTATTGAGGACCTCTTTTTGATTAGGGGTTGATTTTACGATTTCACTACATTGATACCAGTTACTGAGCTGATGGTCTCAAAAAGGTTGCAATTTTTTCCTATAAAAAAGGTGGGTGGGTACTTCTAATAACACCATTATTTGATTTGGGGATTGATTTTAAGATTTTGGTTGCAATGACAACAGTTGTTGAGGCCTTGGTAATTTAAACCTGCCCCAAAATACCAGTGCTATTCATAATTCCACTTTTTGATTTTAAGGTTTTTGTTAGCAATGTGATGATATTTTTAAGGTGATGATTGAAAAAGTCTATAATTTTAACCCCAAAATGAAATAGGTGCTACTGGTAGCACCACTTTTTGAAAAGAGGTTAAGCCCCTAGACAAAGCTCCATGTTAAGCATAAATCCACATATAAATCCTTATATATTGAGTTTTTGTATTTCTATTGTTATATTAGTATTGTTAGCCATACGTTTTAATTGTGATTGTACCCTTGGTATCTTATATATATATATATATATATATATATATATACCAAGGAGACTTAGTTTTAGGATAATATCATCTTGTACAAATGTTCTATTATAAAAGGAGGTTTCCCCCTCAAAGAGTCTCCACATTCATTATTATCTATTTATTGTAACAAACCCAACCCCTGAGTATCTTTCCTGGGGATGGGGCATCAAAATTTCTCTCTCCTTAACATCTCAGATCCTCTGTCTGAGGTCTTCATCGGCTTCTACTTACCCATAACATTCTAATGACTGCTACCAAGGTCAAATCCGACCTTTGGGTTGCAAGATATGGCTTCCTAAAGCTCTTTGGGAATTCTCACCTCACGTTGCGACCAATTCTTCTGTAGGTAGAATGCTCTAGAACCACCGAAATAGGATCAACGGTCCTTGTTCCTCACTGAGATCTACAACCCAGTCTCTTGCTTCGAAAATTCGATCTTCAACCAAATCCGCATGCACACTCCATAAATCCTCCGAAGTGGATTTCTAATGGAATGGACCTCCGTATTCCACGTGTCCCCTTGCTAATCAATGGTGCATGCTTCTCCTTTAAGATCAACAATCCACAACAATTTTAGGCCTCAACGCTTCAGGAAATTCTGAACAACCACCACGCGAATCCTCCAGAGTGGAAAATCTCTGAAGTTCACAATTTGATGCCACGTGTCCTCAGAGAATCGACGACTCTGATTCACTTCAACACTCTGGGCTTCGACAATTCTCAAGTCTTCACACTCACAAATCTCTGGAGTGGAAAATCTCTGAATTTCACAATCCGATGCCACGTGTCCTCAGAGAATCAATGGCTCTGATTCACTTCGGGACTCCGGGATTCGACAGTTCCCGAGTCTTCACACACGCAAATCCCCAGAGTGGAAAATCTTCGAACTTCACAATCTAACACCACATTTCCTTAGAGAATCGATGAATTTGATTCACTTCGGGACTCCGGGCTTCGATAGTTCCTGAGTCTTCACACACACAAATCTCTGGAGTGAAATCCTTTCGGAGTATCTGATATCCTAACATGCATCCTCCACTACTAACTGTTATGATGAACTCCGATGCTTCGGCCTTTGGGAGTTCTCGAATCTCCCAATGAGCCTTCCTTCGGAGTGATAGATCTCCTAACACCTGTCCTTAGAGATCGACGACTCAGGTGAACTCTAGGCTCCGAGCCTTCGATAACTCTTGTTCCACTTTTTCTCCGAAGGAGCTATCCTCCGAAGTAACAGATCTCCCACTACGCATCCCCAAATGATGGACGATTGAGATCCTCTCCGTTACTCCAGGCTTCAGGTATTTTTCGAAGCACCAAGATTCAAATCCTCCTGAGTTAAGGATATACTGAAACACATCCCGATTTATGAATGATGTAGATCTCCTCTGACTCCCTGCGAATTCAGGGGTTTTCAACCTTTTATGCATGCTCCCTTCCGGTGTGTAAAACCTTCGGAGTATAGGATCCAGTGCCATGTGTTCTCCGAATTCAACGGTCAGGATGGAATCCATACAATGCTATACCCTAATTCCTCCGAAAACCAAAGTCCCAGACTCCCGGAGTTTCGGTCACTTCACTAAGCACTTTGACTAGGAGGGCTCGTGCCGGGGGCTGACACGTGTAAGGGGCCAGGGGTGACACATGTCACGTTCCAATGGGTCTATAGGGTATATGATACACATGAATCCAGGTGACCCATGGCACGTCTACTGTCGGTCCACGTCACCCTAGGTTACGTCACTGCACCACGTCACTCCAGACTGACAACCTTCTAACATCCCTCAGATCTCACGGTTGAGATCCGAACATGTAGACCCATAGATATATGAATCTTGTCACTTTGGGATTCAGGCTTCGGGATTTTTGTGATGCAAAATCCTCCTTTTTCCTGAAGTTGGTAAACGCAGGGATGACTACATCATGAATCCAATGGCTAGGAAGGAACCCAAAGGTTCCCTAGATCTACGGTCCTGGTTACTTCACGACTTTGACGTTCGGGGATTTTGGCTTTAATGCCACTCTGTTCTCCCAAAGCAGGATTTCACCGAAGCACCATGTGAAGATCCCTCCTCTTAAATGATCAGATGGTAGGCAAGGATCCTAATGATATCCCCGAGATCTACAACTCTCTTCCACTTCATAAATTCAGTGTTCGGGGAGTTGATTCTATAGCATATCCATTCTCTCAAAGTGTAACTTCATCGAAGTACCATACGCGAAACCTTCCACTAGATGGTCCGATGGTCTAGAAGGGCCCCCAAAAAACTCCCTAGATCAACGATTCTCAATCGTTCACGACTCTGACATTCGGGTAATTTTGACAGTTATGAAGTTTGACATCCCAAGGCTTCGTGCTCCCGAAGCTCCGAAGCCATCAAGATAAATCTCCTTTCAGACTTAGCGTAGGGTTCCTAGACCCTGGTCATATGGGCCCTTTGATGAATCTCGGGTGATAAGCTCTACTCTTAGCCAAGATTTGGTTAAGGTCGTGGGTGCGAACCTAAGGTCTCTTAGCCTACTGGTTTGAAGGAGGCACCTTCCTAGCTCGCAGAACTTTAAGTTATGAAAAAATATGGGGTAATATTGTGGAATTACCAAGACAGTAGTAGTGCCAAGAGGCTTGCTCCGAATTTGGAACTGTGAGGTAACTCCCTGGGGAAAACACCATTAAGGGTTAAATTAGGGCATATGGAAAATCAAGCAGAAGCATAATTCCTCAAAGAGATAAATAAATACACATCACTCGATCAATCAATACAAAGGCCAATATTAAATGTATACATACATGCATTCATTCATTATTCCATTTCAAAGCAGAAAGCATGAAAACACTTACCAGAACCAGAAGACGTGATGCGACTGTTGAAAGGGGTGCTCGTTTCCACCCAACCATAGGCTTAGTCACTCCTAATGGATTTACCACTGGCCACCCCTGAGATAGACCGCGATGCTTTGAGATAGAGTCTTTTCTTCTGGCTCAATGAAAGTTAGGGACGAAGGTTACTCTACTTCTCCCGACACATAAATAGATGGGACAAAGGTTACTCTCCTTCTCCCAAGTCAATATCTATTTCTTGCGATCAGGACACACTCTTTTCATAGTTCTTCCTCGAACTCGAGAGCTCAGTCTCTCATCTCTACACTCTTCACAGGTCTTCCTCTGCCCACCACGCCTTCCTTACTTTCCTTCCTCAACAATATTGCATGTGGCTCGAATTCCCCATCTATGGTAAGGTATGGAAGCCTTACAGATGGGCGGTCTGCCCCATCCCCTCATTAACTCTTGAGGAGGTCTTCCCACCTACCCGCTTGACTGTAATTCATTCCTGTGTCATAGGGTTGTTATGATCTTGAGCAATTAAATACAAAAAAGTACTGGTCTGGTAGAGGTTAACGCAACCATTCCTGTACCCCTTCACCATCTCTTTCATAGAATTCATGGTCTCTCTTAGCACACCCCCCTTCCAACAATCATGCAACACTTATGCATTTTCTAGTAAATAACTGAATTTACATTCATCAACCTTTTATACAAAGGTTCATCAAATCAAACATTCGCACATATTGAGTTTTCCATAGTATCTTGGCTAATATAGTTATATTTACAAACTGGGGGAAACAGGGTGTTACAATTCCCTCCACCTTAAAGGAACATCGTCCTTGATGTTCTATCTTTCAATATGCTATATATATATAGAAGTAAAAAAAAATGGATATGTCTACCTCATGGCATCCTCCATTTCCCACGTAGCCTCATTTGGGCCAAATTTTTTCCACTTCACCTTGACCTGTGCAATGGTTCGGTTCTTGAGTGAGGTTTCCTTCCTGTCTAGTATGCATTA
>SNQJ01S0245673.1:0-13086 GCA_010110895.2 Picea sitchensis | reverse complement strand
GAACTTGCTAGCTTTAAACCTTTTATGCATGACTCTTTTCTTCAATTTTCAATGTCCTTGTACTCATAAGAATGAGATACACACTATAAGTCAATCAAGTATCTTTGATCTAGTTGTATTTAAGTAGATGTGTGAAGTTCAAGGGCATACAGGGATTGGGGAAATTGACACAGATTGAAGGAATATCAATTAGAGGGTGTTCTGAGTTAGAAAAGGTGGAAGGCATCCAACATTGTATGCCATTGCAGAGTCTTTGTGCCAAAGAATACCCCAAATTATAGTGGAATGTGGGAGTAGTGGAGAAATTGCGCAAAATATTGTTGTAAAGGTTATGGTTAGAGCACATTTAACTAATAAATGATTATTTAGTAGAGGGATGTCTCCACTTTACACATGAAAGGGGGATTTTTATTATATCAAAATATGAAACACATGAAAAGGGGATTGTTATTATATAAATTTGAAAACATTTTAATGTTTGGAGGTACAATTTATTTATCTATACTTGTTGTTTTATAGTTGCATTAATGTATTAATATAATTAATAAGGTAATAGTTGTCATTGTAATCTAGGGGCTTGTAGAGAGTAGTTACCAGTAGTATCTTAGAACAATGCAATACACATCAATATATACAACATTATACAAGAACACATAGAAGAAGGAGAATAAAAGAAGTAATGGGAGAACCGTCAATACAGACTTTATTATTGTATCACAATAGCCACTTTCTCTATTACATAGTCACATATTTATACTTGCACGGTTAGTTACAGGGTAGTTGCAACTTTCTTACTGCCTCGTCCGGTCGAATCGATTGAGTGATTGATCGAATTACATATACGATGAGACATTCGACTGAATTGCACATCTGAATTGGTCAAC
Source organism: Picea sitchensis (assembly GCA_010110895.2). Lineage (NCBI taxonomy): Eukaryota > Viridiplantae > Streptophyta > Pinopsida > Pinales > Pinaceae > Picea > Picea sitchensis. The sequence continues at coordinate 12,202 of SNQJ01S0245673.1, read as the reverse complement.
TGTTGGGTCTATTTGATAGTGTCGAATATCCCCTACAACATCTCCCCCAAACCCAAATCCTTGTTCATCCCAAAGAAGAGGGAGATTGACATTTTATAATGAAGAAAGACCATCTTGTATACAATTATGAAGAAGTAAAACCAAAATTTATACAATTATGAAGAAGTACAGACTTAAGACAAAAAGTTCATTCAGTATGGATCCTTCATCGTGGCTCGGTCAACAAGGACTATGTACTTATGGAATGGGTGTCTTTGGTTCAAATTTGGTTCAATGACCACTCTCAGTCGGTTCTTCTAACCATTGTGGTGATATTCTTGTTGGAGGAATTATTTATTCATTCCTCTCGTCCACAGTGCCTTTTTGTTGAAGAGGGACAACGATTCTATGTTCCCCTCCTTAAGTGTATTCCAAGGTCGATTGCTGGCCAGATGGTGCAGAAATGCATTAGGTTGAACTGTGCAATATCACATTGTGGGTGTGCTGAGTTGGTTCTCTTTGAGAGAGGACCTTATGTCATTTGCGAAAACAAATGAATATCTACAAAATTTGGGGACCACTTTGGAAAATTGGTTCTCCTTGGGGGAAATATCCATGCAGAGGGATTGACTGACATGATCCTTAGTCCTAAGCAATTCAAAACCAATTAATTTTTTCTTTCAAATGAGCTCTTAATTCCTCCCGTTGGGTCCTTTTATAGTGAGTTTGGAATGATTCTTTGTTGACTGGTAGTGGAGAAAATGATTCCTTTGGTCTAACTAATGTACTTTTTTTCTATAATTATCGTTCATGTGGCCAACTTGACTTATCATGGGGCTAGCCAACTCAACATGGTCTTGAAAATTGTTGTCGACTGTTCCGACTTAGGATGGGATTCTGGTTATTTTTTGTGTCAAGTTGATAGTGTGGATATCCCTTCCAACATCTACTCCACACCCAATATTCTTTCCATCCAATATGTAGGGGATGTTGTCTTATTATTACAATTTCTTTTGAGGAAAAAGACTTTATAAAAATATGAATGAAAAAAATTACAGAGAAAAAAATTACAAAATTTGAAGAATTCATAGAAAAGTAGGGCCATTTGTTTAGTTGGATATTCTATGGCTGCTACTGATTTTTTTGATCTTTTGTTGTAGATGATGTTGGTTGTGCTTATGTAGGCCTCACTTGTTCCACCATTCTCTCTAGATGAATGGTCGATTCTTCTAGTACTGTCTCATGCCAATTATACAGGTGTACTTCTAGATCCAATGAATTGACACCTTTATCTAGTCATAATGCATCTACTCCTTCTACTTTTATTATCGGGGTCGATGAATGATGGACTACAAATGGAAAATTGGACTCAAATGCACTCAAACTAAAGAAATAAAATCTTAGTCAAGGAAGAGAAATAGATGTTGACCATGGTGGTGCTTCTGGTTGTTGTGGAAGATGCAAAAGGAATTTTGATAAATATGGGGCACCTGTCTCTAAAAGTATTGGGAAAATGCATGCCATTCGCCAATTGAGTATTGTTCCTAGAACTAGAGTGGCTTTATATGTGTGAGGTATCTAAGTTTGTCTGTGATGGAGGCATTCTGCACTGTGGTCGATTCAGGATTAAATTTCTCTTCAACATGCTATATATTTTTGATGACTTGATCTAGATGTTCCATAACATTCTCAGTTTCCATATGTGCTTTCTTTCCCTCTCTAAACCATGGGTGCTCTTTTTGTGTGAGTTGTGATTTGAACTCATTTTCTATGTCGATCTGCTTGGATAGAGTTGTTCTTGTTCTGGATTCGGTTGCCATGTTTTTATTCTTTGTTAAATCCTCTAGTAATCTTCGTTCTGCCTTTAATTTGCTGAAAGTCAAAGAAAAACATGTCAACCAATTGCTTACCATGGTGTGAGTTTTGTGGCTTGGTCGATCATCACATCTAAGTTATGTCAGGTCTCCTTGAATTTTTCATACTCCGACTACAATAGGACTAAATTTTGAACCAACATGAGTTGTTGGTTTGATTTAATCACCTACACCCATTCATGTTTCACTTGCCTATTTTCCTCCCTCAATTTCTGATTTTCTTGTTGCAGTTGTAGATTCAACTCGACTAACTATTCAACCAATTTCTTGATAGATTTGAGTCGGTCAACCACCTCACTTAATGGATCTATGTTTAGTTTTTCTGGTCCAAGGTTGATGCAATTCTTCCATATATCTTTCTCTTTTTCTTTCCTTGTTATCATTCGGTCCCCATCCTTCATCACCCATTTCCATCTTGATATTGATTCCTTGGCGACTTCATTATACAAGTCTAAAATTTTGTTGTCTCAAGCAATGGTGCTGGATCAAATATCATCTCTATTGGGGATGTCGATGTTCCCACATGTATGAAATATATTAAAGTCATTGCAGAAGATGAGTTTTCTTTTCTATGCAATTTCTTCTTCTTCTTCTTTGAACTTGACAATGGGTGCACCGATTCAATTATATTTTCTAGTGTCTTATCAACTAGCTGATCAAGGTGGGTCATGGATGAAATTGGAACTGTTGGTGCAATTGTGCTGGGATTTTCTACAATTGTTTATTTTCCTGCCAACTAGTCTAATGGAGGGTTTGACCTGTCCGTCGACTCTCGGTCAGTTTTCATGTTAGTCGATTCCTACACACTTGTATGTTCTACTCTATCCTATGCATTGTGATCCTTTTGTTGCACCTTCTCCGCTGTTTGTTTCTCAATCACCACTTAGTTAGTCATTTGAGTATCCATTGGTCCAGTCGACCACAGATGTACTAACTCTATTTGTTGAGCCGTTTTCTCAGGTATATGATTATTCTCCTACATGTATATATTATCTTAGGGGTGTTGTTCATTCTATCCCTGGTTAGATTGATGGATGTATCCTTGTTCTTCTTGGTACATCTACTCCTAATCCTCCTCATTGGTGTGTATTGATTGATCTTGATTTTTCCCATCGCTGTGGGTCAACTGCTCTGGTCCTTTTCCATCAACATGGGTCGAATACTCATCCCCTTATTTATCAGCCTGGTTTGACAATTTCTCTTAAGAGAATACCTACAACTTAGTATTATTTTTCTTTTTCTATTATGTCGATGGGTCTTCACTTGGATTATTCTCCTCTATGATCTTGGTAGGTGGTGACTCCCATGTCAGGTTGATTGTTGGTTTCCTTGTTTAGTTTTTTTTTTGGAGCAGGGTTGGAGGGATGAACTGACCAAGTCATCCTTGAACTACTAGTTCCAGGAAGTTGAGTTCAACTAATACTTGTTTCATGTTGTCCTTCCAGTCTTTGCTTCTTCTGCTACCTTGTTTCTATGTATTTCTCCAGGGTTTCTTTTGTTTTTGCTGCTCTAGCATGGATTTCTTTGATTTGGGCCAATTCTTCATTATATGTAGGTCCCACACTTTGTTTCAGTATATGTTGGCTTTTGGATGACTCCCTTCGATTTTTTTTCCCCTTTTGTTCAACCTGCTAAAGTATTTTCTAGGCAAGCTTGTCAAAGTTTTCTTTCATTGTTGGATCCTCAAAGTTAATCGGCTGGTTGTATTGAAAAATTACCTGCCAATATATGTTGAGTGCTTTTGGTGGAGATGGCTCGATCGGTTGATGTGCCTCCATTGTTGGCTGTTTCCTTTTAGTCGAGGTTCTCTTTACATGAGAACATACTGGATTGTCTAAGCTTTCCACAAATGGAACAATGTAGAGCTCAATCTCTTTTTCTTCTTCTATCTCTTCATCTGTAAGGGGCATTAATATTGGTGGATCTTCTTCAAGGAATGTTGCAGGAATTGGGAACTCAATTTTTGTTTTCCTTTGTAATCCATGAAATATCTCCAGTCGATTCGGCTGGTATGATAGGTCATTTGGGGTTGGTCCTAGTTCATCCCCACACCATAGTTTAGTCATGTCGATGCACAACTGAATATGATACAAACTTGGTAGTGATCGATGGAATACCTACTCGACTCTCCATATGTGGGAGACATTTTTTAGATTATAGACCTAGTTTTTGAACATCATGTCACTAGGAAGGCATTTTGACGATCCTGGTATGTCTGGTGCAAATACCTGATAATTATTCATTGTCAACACTATTTTCTTTGTGAAGGAAACCTCATTGACTAGTCTTATTTGGATCATGGCTAGCCATATTATAAGATAATGGAATCTGATTACTTTCCCCTATTCCTATCACTCTTTTCCATTACTCTTGATTATGGTTGCAAGATGATCCAACCAGTTGAAAATGACACCACTTTCCTGAATATTCCCTATGGCCTCCATCATTATTAAATTGATGTCAGATGCTCAATACGTAGTGGTAAAATGGAGTGAAACTATAATGCATGCCCATTTAGTGTGCTAATATTTGATCTGATTAATGAGAAATCCCTTTGAGTTCCTTGTTGTTGTCAACCCCATGAGTTTATATATCCAATAAATAGGGTGAGTGTCTTGGGTACCATCTCTCCTCCATGAGGAAAAATAGTGATTATGTGAATCAAGCCACTTGTGATTGGAAGTGGATATTATAACTACAAGTAGCCTCCATGGTATTGACTAATGATGAATTTCATCGCCTCTTCTTTCCAACCCCCATGGTCTGCGATCTGTGGGGATCCTATGTAGTGTCAAATGTGAGCATGGTTGACAAGTTGAGTTTCTTGTTTGTAGATGATGACATCCATTCCCCAAGCTATGAATTTTTTACAATGCTTATCCCACATAATTTTTTCCATTCTGTCTTGCTTGATATTATGCATCCTTAGCTCGAGTTCAGTCATATTTTCCCTATCAAATATTTGTTTGGTTCACAACTCTACTAGGGTTTCTTGGATTCAAGCCCTCATTCTCGACATGCTTGCAATTTTTCTTGTTTAGATATGTGAGATAGATTTTGGAGTGCAGTAGTCGAGCGATCAATTTCTTCGTTTTGGGCCATGTCGTTCGATCGCTCGACAGAGAAAAGAAAAGTGGAAAAGTCATATGCATTGTATATATTTATATGTGCAACATGTTCAGGCGTATTAATTTCAAGTGTGGGGAGTGGTGATTGGTGTGATTCAACATTTATGGTGGGTTTTAATACTTTTTTTTGCAGGTATTTTGTAGTACTAAAGGGTAGTTGGTGGTTGACGGAGTCCAGTCAGTTTTTGGTTAAGTTGAGATATCTATGTCGATCGACTCTATTGACTGAGTCGATTTTTTACTTCCAATGGATTATTTCGACTTGGTCGACCTATGCATTTTGATCGAGTCTTTTGACTCGATCAACTTGTTCAATATGGTTTATTTGGTCCCTCTGGTCAATTTGGTGTCTTTGGTTAGACTGGTCTACCAAGTCAATTTTTCTATTTCTGTCAACATTGTCCATGCTTCTTTTTTCGTAGTCGAATATTTTGTGTGAGTAGGTTTTATTTTCTTTGTTGATTTTGTATTCATGCTCACTTAAATTATGTAATTCATGCTTTCTTGATTTATGTTGGTCACACTCGCTTGATTGTCTCACCCATTTGTTAAAAAATTGTCTAAGATCCTATTTTGGCATTGTGAGTCATGTCGACTTATTCTTATGGTCTGATCATCGTGCTTGCTAAGAGCTATGATATTTTTGCATTTTTTCCTTGTTGTAGTTATTGAAAGTAGTGCTTATTGTGGATCCAAGGTGAGTAATGATTCCTTAAGTAGTTCTGTATTGTTTGATAGTTCCATAGCTAACTCTTCATAATTGACTTATTTATTTGAAGACTTTTATTTTAATTCCTTTTATTTTAACTCCTTTTATTTTAATTTTTTTTTTAGTTTTTCAACAAGTTTTTAATTCTTGGACGTAGGACACTATAAGTGGTTTTTGACCTAGTCGATTCCTGTGGATGCCTCTGACAACATTTTCACCAATAGGGATCCTTGTTGTTATGTGTTGTACTTTTTAAAATGGGCCTTGTTGATTACTTTTTAAAATGGGTTCCCTTGCAATGTTCTTAATTGGACTATGTCGATTGTTCAAATGTATTCAATAATATATGGTCCCAACTAGGAAGTTTGAAGCTTCTGAGGTTTACCCATAACAATAATGTCATACATTAATACCAAATTTCCAATTTTAATGTTTTTTCTTTTCAAATGTTGTTCATGCCATGCTTTCTACTATTGTTTTTGGACCTCTTAGTGATGAAGATAAATAATTCTTTCTTCTTCCAGTTGGTGCAATTGATGGAGACACTAACTTTTGGCTCTGTTTAAGTCATACTTGAGAACACATGCTACCATAGATACATTGGTCCATAAATGTAGTGGAACTACAACTTCCTAGCCATATACTAGATTAAAGGGTGTGTGGCCGATCAATATTTTATACGTGGTCCTATAGGCCTAAATTATTGTAGAGACCTTATCATCCTAGTCATCTCTGTCGATTCTACAAAATTTTGTTAACCCTTTGTGAAGGGCCTTATTGAAGGATTAAATTAAAACATTATCTTGGGGGTGATATGTTGATGTCTTCCTATGATCAATTATGAATTGCTTCAATAGTATTTGGATTGTCCCATTAATGAAGTTAGTTCCTTTCTCATTGATAATGGTTAAGGGGAATCCAAATATTGTAACTATGTTTTCATATATAAATTTAGCCACAGTTTCCTTCATGCAAGACTCAATCAGTCCTGCATTATCTCATTTTATTAAGTAATCGAACGTAGTAATGATATATTTTTCTCCTATTCTTTTATGTCTTTTAAGAAATGGGTCAACAATATCGACTGCCCAAATTTCAAACGATAAACTAGGGTTTATCACACATAGAGGAATCTCATATTTCCACAATGGTCAACCCATCCAATGGAATATGTTGCATTGTTTGACTTTCATCCGACAATCCTTATGCAAATTCGACCACCAAAGGCTTGCCTAAATAATCTTCCATGTTGTCATGTCATCTTGATAGTGGCCTCCTACGGGGCCAATGTTAGCTTCATCAATTATTACTTCTCTTTCATGTTACAAAGTGCATATTCTTAATATATTGTCTGGTCCAAATTTATACAAGTATCCATTCATGAGAGTGGAAGGGTATTCTTTTAATTCTAGAACCTTATTTTTACTTTTAGAAAGATCTTTAGGAGCCTTTCTCTCCTCCAAAAACTGAACTATGTCTTCTAAGTCCAATAGGGGTGGCATCAACTTAGAATAAATGTGTGTCTGGGAGATCGTTGTCGATACCTATTGGTTCCTCACTTGTTTCTAGTCAATATAGATGGTCCAGGATGATGTTTTTTTTTCCTGGTCAAACTACTATGTCAAATTCAAATTCTTGAAACAATAGTAGATATCGACATATTCTCCCTTAATGTATTGGTTTATTCACCAAGTATTTTAAGGTTTGATGGTCAGTGAAAAATATGAAAGGATTTTCTAGCAAACAATGTGTAAATTTCTAAAGAGCCAAAATCATAGATAAACCTTCTCTTTCCGTCATCGATTATTTGTGTTCTTCTTTAGTAAGTTTTCTACTAGCATATGCATTTGGGTGGTCGAGCATATTGTCATATGGTTGTTCTAATATAGATCTGAAAATGATGTTGGATGCATGGACATGGACATGGAATTTCCTTAACCAGTTGGGGAATCTTAATATAGGTGCCTCCACTAATTTTTCATTTTAGTAATTCAAAATATTGATTGCACTCTAGAATCCATGTGATTTCAACATCTTTTGAAAGAAGCTTGTTGATCGGAAAAGTAATGTCGAAGTAGTGTCTTATGAATTTGTGATAGATTTTGATCTACTTCTAATTCATTGGCAACTTTAGATAGATAATTAATTTGATTTTATCCATTTCTATTTTAATATTGTCCTTGCATACAATATGACCAAGAAGTATACCAATAGGAGTGGTAGAGATGCATATTTTAATATTTAAAGGCAGATGGATCTATTGAAATATTTATAATGTCATCACATGTAGAGGAATCTCATTTTTCCACAAGGGTCAACCCATCCAATGGAAGATGTTGCATTGTTTGAATTTCTTCCGGCAATCCTTATGTAAATTCGACCACCAAAGGCATGCCTGAAGAATATTCCATGTTGTCATGTCAGGTTGATAGTGGCCTCCTACAGGGCCAATGTGAGCTTCATCAATTAATCCTTCTCTTTAATGTTGCAAAGTGCATATTCTTAATATATCGTCTGGTCCAAATTTATACAAGTATCCATTCATGAGAGTGGAAGGGTATTATTTTAATTCTAGAACCTTATTTTTACTTTCAAAGATCTTCAGGAGCCTTTCTCTCCTCCAAAAACTAAACTATCTCTTCTAAGTCCATAGGGGTGGCATCGACTTAGAATAGATGTGTGTCTGGGAGATCGTTGTCGATCCCTATTAGTTCCTCACTTGTTTCTAGTCAATATAGATGGTCCAGGATGGCGTTCTTTTTTCTTGGTCAAACTACTATGTCAAATTCAAATTCTTGAAACAATAGTAGATATCGACATATTCTCCCTTAATGTATTGGTTTATTCACCAAGTATTTTAAGGCTTGATGGTTAATGAAAAATCTGAAAGGATTTTCTAGAAAATAGTGTCTAAATTTCTGAAGAGCCAAAATCATAGATAAACCTTCTCTTTCCGTCGTCGAGTAATTGTGTTCTTCTTTAGTAATTTTTCTACTAGCATATGCATTTGGGTGGTCGAGCATATTATCATATGGTTGTTCTAATACAGATCTGAAAACGATGTTGGATGCATGGACATGGACATGAAATTTCCTTAACCAGTTGGGGAATCCTAATATAGGCGCCTCCACTAATTTTTCATTTTAGTAATTCAAAATATTGATTGCACTCTAGAATCCATGTGATTTCGACATCTTTTGAAAGAAGCTTGTTGATCAGAAAAGTAATGTTGAAGTAGTGTATTATGAATTTGTGATTAGATTTTGATCTACTTCAAATTCATTGGTAACTTTAGATAGAGAATTAATTTGATTTTATCCACATGTATATTTTAATATTGTCCTTGCATACAATATGACCAAGAAGTATATCAATAGGAGTGGTAAAGATGCATATTTTAATATTTAAAGGCAGATGGATCTATTGAAATATTTCTAATGTCATCCTTAACCACTGAATATGATCCTTGAACATGTTGTAAATTTTCCAATAATTAAAATAGATATCCATTTTCTTGTAAAAATATTCTTGGACTGCTTTGACCACAATTCTAGAGAAGACTGGAGGTATGCAAAGGAGTCAAATCTAGAAACAAAATGTGTTTTTTCCTAGTCCTATATAGCAATTGGTGCTTGATTATATCCAGAGAATCCATCTGTAAAAGAGTAACATTCATTTCTCGTGACTTCATTAATTATATCGTCAATAAACAGTGTTGGGAATGGGTTGACAATGGTCAATTTGTTCAATCCCCAAAATTCGACACATATCTTTAACTTTTTGGGTTCGTGCTTTTTTGGTTGCATGAGCATGGGACTTCCCCATTCTGATTTATCAATTAGGTAAATGATACCAACTACCAACATTGCCTCAATTTTCTTTTGCACGATGGTTTTATACTTATGAGCGAATTTATACAGTCGTTTCTTGATCGGATTTGACCATGTGATGAGGTCGATTTTCATCTCCCCTGTCTCTTCCACAAGTCATTATATATCTTTTTAATCACAAGTGAATACATCTTGATATTCTTGAAGTAAGTTGACTATCTCTTCTATTTGTTTTTCGGTCCAATAGTCGCCTATCCAATCCATTTTTGGTTGTTTGTATATTGATATGTCAAATTCCTTTGTTTTTAGTTTTGCATTCATCCATTCTGGGGATTTAGATTCATCTGAGTGGTGTTTTCCTTATATGACTTCATTATAAGTCAAAGGGAATTCATGCTTCTCTGGATCTTATTTTTCTTCTTTAGATACTTTTAAAATAGTTTTCACATAATTAGTAACTTCGGGGTTGTCCTTTTTCCATTTGAAACTTTGGCTTAGAAATATTATGTTTTCCATATCCAAATGATGATAAATTTGATTGATTTTCCACTAACTCGACAAAAAATTGCAAGTCGATGTCGAATCCATGTCAACTTTGGCTTTTCCCCTCCATTCTATCTGGTCGGGTTTTGAATTTTCAATAAAAATTTTAAACTCAAAATCTACTTCCATTAGTTGCATCTCCTCAATATTGAACTCAAAATATTTAATGAAGTTTTATTTAATGTCATTCCAATCGAATTTATGACCACATGCTTCATCTGTATTGTACCATTTATATGGGATATAATCCAATGTGTTAGGAAATATATGTGGCTAGAATATTTCATCTTTGTAGCCTACTCTCCTCCATTCATTTTCACATTGATGAATGTGGGTCACTGGGTCAAAGCTAGGTTTGAAAATCAATATGTCATCCTTTGTTTGTAATTTCCTACCTCCAAATTGTTCTACGAAATATTTCATGGAAGTGGTCCATGTCTGCAGACGAGGGATGGGTATCCCACCAACGAGCACCTTTCCCAAGGAAAGATCCGATGAGACTTTGTATTCGACCATGTTCCCCTACTATTTTTGAAACTTCATCGACATTATATGATGAAGAACTTTTTTCATTGAACCGAAGTGGAGTAGTTGGGCCCGAATTCAAGCCGATGGGAAGGAAAGTTTGTATTTGTTTCATGTTTTTTCATAAACAATCGACACTGAATTGATCGAGAAGCATGTGCATAGTATTTTAATTGGTATTTCTTCGATTGACCAACACTCCTTTGCATTCAACTCATAATTATCAAATTTCCAATTATATAATTCCGTATCCAAATTTTGACAAGTGGACAAGGGTGAACTCACTAAAATTTCACCTTGCACATTTGGTTCAACATTGTCTCTTTCTTCATTCATAATATGATATAATCATTGCACCTCCTAATCTTCATCCCATATTTCAACCCATGGTTTTCCTTCTTTGGGGTTGAGAGGTATTATAATATTTCTACCACTTCCCTTGAGTTTGATCCTATCTCTCTTGAGAGAGATAATGACTTTCATATTTTGTCCCCAAGGTCGGCTAAATAATGCAGGATACATAGGTGTTATTGGATAAATCAGTGAATGCAGACATAAACTAATATCCCTAGATCCACCTGGATCTAGAACAAAACAAGACAGGACATGACGCTTTCCCTAAGTTGCTATCATTGAATTTACTACCAAAGAAGGAATATATGAAATACCTTTAGATATCGCTTCCTTATATCTTTGTTGTTCCTGCTTCGCTTCGGTGCTTTTGTGAGATCAGATCTGCAATGACACAAACCAACCAAAGTGAAAGCAACAATTGTAGATTCAATGAAAATCTAAACATGTGATCAAGGAGTCATGTAATAAAATGATAATGATTTTATGGGAAAGAAACATGTCACTGTATCATATTAAGTAAAAGTGGAAGATACGACCAAATTGCCTTGATGTTGCAAGTTCCCTTTCGGTGGTCCTTTGTTCCAACACACACATATAGTTGCTCCGAATTTGTATGAAGATGGTCCACAAAATCTTGATGGACAAATGGAGGCCTCAAGCATAAGTTGTAACAGGATCCTTCACATAGTCTTCAACCTATTCTTTCAACAATTATTTGCTCAATCTTGCTTAACCTTTTCCATGAGAAACCCATCATTAGATAGGAGAAGGTGAAGTGGTTAAAAGGACGAGGATGATCCCACCAAATCAGATAAGCCAGTAGGATCACAACCATATGGATGCCACCTCCCATTCTAGAAGACTCTCCTTATAGAAACTTCGTGAACTTATTCCTTTCCTTAGCTTCAAATGACGCCACACCCTACCTATATAGCAGCCTACGAAAACCCCACGAGCGGGGAATAGAGCAGCCTGTGAAAATCAAGAATTTCTACACTGTGTACCAGTGTCAGCCTGCGACGTCATTCTAAAAACTTGCCTTGTAGGGGAATAAGTCAATCATTTTCCTCATGTAAAAGATTGTTTTGAGATCCTGAACACATGCTTGCCAAGTCATTGTTGAGTTGCCAAAGTACCATCTTTTTACCAACCTTTCACTTAACTTTCAAGTCACTTTCACTTCACTTTTAACCATATTTCGCTTTCCCACACCCTTACATTAAACCATTTTCATGATTACATGGGTTTTAGACATATTAT